>CM053581.1:584879019-584896247 GCA_028627135.1 Pseudochirops cupreus
AAAAAAAAAAGAATTCCATGTGGGGAAAAAAACTAACAATAAATATTGTACATTAAAAAAAAAAAGTTCTGTGCCTGTCTGGCATTATGTTGATTTTGAGTTTCATTAATGGACAAAGAAAAACATTTGACTGGTCCAAATCATCTTCCAAAGGAAGCTGTCTCAAAGTGAGAGGAGCAGCCTTCTGTGGAGGCCTTTAAGCAGTAAGCAACTGCCTGCCAAAGAAGGTTAAAAATGGCTTCTTGTTCAGGGGCATGTATCTCAAGGGTTACTGAGTCCTTTCCCTCTTTATGGATGAGAGTCTGTGATTCATCTTCTATTTACATTTTGACCACAATCAGGATGAGGCCTGGTCAGGGGCAGTGGAGGGAAAGGGGAGATGAGTGAAAGGCCTAGGAAACCTGGGGATAAGTAGAAGTGGTGGCTGATCAAAGAAGCACCCGGGAAAAATGATTCCTGGACAGAAAATTGCTCTTTTTTTGAATTTGACTTTTCCGTGTCTTTTCCATCTAAGGCCCTGACCGAGCCAAGACTTTGAAGAGATTCAGACTCAGGCCACCAGAGGCAAGGCTGGAAGCAGGTCTTCAAACCAACAAGTCCCTCCTACTGTCTAGCCACTTGACCCTCCAAAATCAGTACCACTTTTCTTTGTGAATGATTCTGCCTGGAGATGAATGAACCCTGCCCAAAGGGGGTCAGGCAACGTTTTCACCAAAGCAATAGCTGCCGTGGACTCGGCCTGTTTCCATTTAAGGCTCGTCCTCTTCCTCACTGGCTTCTTGGGCCTCTTTTGCCATTTGAGTTGGTCTGTTTTTAAGGTGTTATTTTCTTCAGTCAGGCTGCTGACTCACTTGCTTTTCATGATTTTCTTGCATCCTTCTCATTTCTCCATTTTTCCTCCACTTCTCTCACTGGATTTTCAGAATCCTTCCTGAGCTCCTCCATGGCCTGTGACCAGTTCATATTTTTCTTGGAGGCTTTAGATGCAGGAGTTCTGACTTTGTTGTCTTCTTCTGCTTCCATGTTTTGATCCTCTTTGCCACCAATGTAAGATCTTGTGGTCTAAGTCTTTGTACGCCATTTGCTCATTTTCCCAGCCACATACTTGACTTTGTAACTCCCTGTCAAGGCAGGACTTAGCTTCTGGTGCGGGTGGGGGTGGCGGTGGCAGTTGGTGTGCCATCCCAGGCCTCAGATGCTCTGTATCAGCCTCTGGATCCCCCACCATCTGTGGGCCCAGACCTCTGGAAGCAGCCACTGCTGCCACCTCCACAGCCAGGGGCTGGGGCTGGACTGCCCACTCCTCCCTGACCCTCTCTCAGAGTTCCCACACTGACATTCCATGCTGTTCTCAGCATTTGTGGGTTGAGAAGTCTGGAAACTGCCACAGCAGCCAGCACTTCAGACTCCTGAGGTTTGCTCTGGCCCTGTCTGCATCACGGGGCCCAGGCTGAACAGCTTTTGCTCCTGGCCCGGAGAGATAGACCCTTCCTGTCTGGGATGTGCCTGCTCCACCATCTTGTGGACCCTGCAGCTCCAGAACCATTGAGAGTCATTTTCCACAGGCACCAGGAGGGGTCTGGTGGCAGCTCAAGCAAGTCCCGACTGTGCCCTCCCCAGCTCCACCTTCCCCTTCTTTGCTGCAAATCCTGTCTCAAACTGCTCCATCTCTAAGTGCTGCAGTCTACTTTGGTGGTGGTGGTGGAGTTAATTACTGTTGCTATTATTAATTACATTATCTTTGTCAATTATTCATCTTGATATAATATGCTAAGGTTATTGAACAACTTTCTTCAACACATCTTCTCCTAACAGCAAACAGCAGAAACAAGCTAGGTTTGGAGCAGGGCAAAGAAAAAGATGAAAGCAGGGCCAGGTCAGTTTGGGGAAGAGCTGTTCCTCCTCACTCAGCAATGGGAAGCTGCCTTCTTTCTTCCAGACAGAACCTCTGTTCCACACAGGCCACCAACCTCTCCCACCAGCACACAGCACACACCAGTGATGTCACCTGGTGTCATGATACAGATGGAATAGATACAATCCCCAAGAAATTATTTCAAAGATACTTTATTCATAAGTAAACATTTAAAAAGCCAATGTTTATCCATAAATAAAAAGAATAATTGTGAAGAAAGAACACTGAACAAGGACCATTTCTGATGCTAACTAGTAGTGTAACCTTAGGCAAATCATGTGACCTCTCTGGGCCTCAGTGGCCTCATTTTTAAAGTGAGCAGGTCATGTGGGGGGCCTTTGAGGTTGCAGCCATTGCTAGTCCTGATTGTTATCTGTGATGGAAACCTGGATTCCTTCTATGGTGGCATGTAGTGATTGTCCTCGGCTAGAAATAACAAGGCACACATGTTCTAATTTATCATCAAGACAATTATTTTCATTAATAGAGACAATTTACACACATATTTCAAAGTGGTATAGACTAGACAAAAGATATACCCACTCTTTTTTTTCCCCTTGAATGATCCAAATACTAACACCTGATGACCAATAACTTCCAGATTATTGATGGTTCTGATTCTTAAAATTCTAGAGATTCACCAATGATATTGTCACTTAGTGACATTTGTGACCCTCTGTCTAATTTCTCCCCATCACAGGCTGCCTTAAATCACATTCAGCATGTCCTTAACTTCTTTAGCCCAAGACAATCACCCCCTCCAAACATTCCATCTGCTTCATAGCCACTGGAATAATTCTGCAGCTGGGAGAAAATCAATTCAATAAGGATTCCATAATAGGACTTCTTACTGTTTAAAATGTGGTCTATTCAACATGGGAAACTATATGGATTCATAGAAGTAGAGGGGAAAAGCTTATTTCAAAGACTGAACCACATGACTTGGCTGCTGTTCCTTAGGAGAGCATGGCTTACTCTTTGTATGAGAAAATGAGTTTACTCACATTTGGACAAAACAGCCCTCAAGAAAAATGCGGAAGGGTGAGTCATGGTAGAGATATTCATAGAAGATGCCTGAAAAGTGTAAAGGCTCACCTAGAATTCTGTGTGTGGTTTATGTGTTAAAATATCATCCATTAGATCTGGCTAGATTGACCCTGGGGATGTCAGCTGACGAGATTCTCTGATGAGCACCTACAGGGAGGATTGGGCTCTCTGTTGAACTCTTCACTTTCTTCCTAAAGTGCTGATGAGGCAGCATTGGAGGTAATGATGAGCTCCTCATAAAGTAAGATGCCAAGCTTGAATTGGTGTCATCATGGATGAGATAGGCACAGTCTCCCTGAAGGATGATTTGGCTGCCAGCCATCCCCTTCTGCCAAGAAATGGGGATCTAATGCCCACTGTCATGGCACACACCCTAGCAAGGCAGATAAAGGTTCTGTAAAGCAAAGGGTGTCAAGGGGTAGGAAGAAGTCAGGTAGCATGGATACCCAAAAGAGAAGAAGTGGACAAGGACCTAGAATTTTGTAGCGGTCCCTCATGACAATAGGACCAACCAGGGTCCCTCAGACTAAGGCAGCCTTGAATTCTATAGTAAATCAACAAACTTTGCCAAAGTATATTTTTCCCCTAAAACCCTACATTAGGTATTTCAAGGTAAATTAATAAGAGAATCAAACAATCTTAAACTTGGAAGGAATAGAATCAAATTAGTCCAGTTCATACCTACACTAGAATCTCCCATTATAATATAATCAAGAAGTAGTCGTCCACTCTGCTTAAAGATCTCAGGGCATAGTGCTGAAGGGGGCGAGGAAGGGGAAGGACGCAAAAGTATTAATGAGACTGAATTCCTGCCTTTGTGGAATTGGCAAACTAGGACATTCCTATATCTTTGATTTTTATTGATCATTTCAACGTCTTTAATTAAGTAACAATTATTACTCCTAGAAATTTAAGGAGGATTTTCCTCCCATAGTTTCACAGAATTGTAGGGACTTCAGAGGTCACCCAGTCTAACCTGCATATGAAGAAAAATCTCTTCTAATGTATGCATTAAAACAGCTATAAAGCCTTTGTAAGTCAATAACAACACCAACCAACTAGTCTTCGTTAGGTGCCTACTGTGTGCCAAGGATTGTGCCAAGCTCTGGGAATATGAAGAGAAAAAAAGAAAATATGGAAAGGCTGAACCAAGAGAGTGGAGTAAAGGCAGGGACTTGCCTGATATCTCTCCCAAACCCCTCCAAATACCTTTAAATAATTATTCTAAACGAATTCTAGAGGGGCAGAACACACAAAAAGACAGAGTAAGACAATTTTCCATCCCAAGACAACTTAGAAGGTCAGCAGGAAAGGTCTGTTCCACCAGGATGAGAAAGGAGTATAGTACAGTGCAGGCTCCAGGGCAGACCAGGCCCCAGCAATCCAGGAGCAGGCCTCAGAACAACTGAATCAGTGGCAGCAGTGGCAGTTTCCAGACCTTAAATCTCACAGACCCCAACAACAACTCAGAAGATTGTCAGGAAATGTCTGTTGCACAAGAGAGAGAATGGAGCACAGTGCACCACAGGTCGACAACCCCAGTCTCAGCAAACCAGGAACAGGCATTGGGAGCCACTGAATCAATAGTGGCAACAGCAACTTCCAAATCTGTCAACCCACAGACATTAAAGGGGTGGAACAACTGAATAGGAGATTACAGAGGTCTCTTTGTTGGCACTGGGAGCAGGACTCTGTTGCTTTGCCCAAATTCAGATCCCAGTCACAGTCATGGGTGAAGAGGAGATATAGCACATCAGAGCCTGTAGCCACAGTGGAAGAGGACTCTCCTCACAGTTCCATGGCAGAAAAGAGTGCTTGTGGTCACTCACAAACAAGAGCACAAGTCAGGAGAGTAGTAGAGGCACCTCTCCATCATACCACCTTTGAAGAACTGAAAATTTACAAGTCCCTAGAAGTATCTCTGAAAACAACTGCACAAAACTCCTCAAGCTTAGGACAACCCCCCCCCTCTCCCGCCTTTACCCTGGAATCAAATTCCTACTTTAACAAAGAATTAAAAGTCAAGTAATAGGCTGGTGAAATGAGAAAACAACAGAAAAAAAAAATCTGACCATAGAAAGTTATCATAGTGACAAAGAAGATCAAAACACAAAAAGCTCATAAGAAAATAAGTCAAAACACCTATATCCACAGCCTTTGAGAAAAATATGAGTTGGTCTCAAAGCATGGAAGAGCTCAAAAAGGATTTATGAAAACCAAATAAGAGAGGCAGAGGGAAAAATGGGCACAGAAATAAGAGTGATGCAAGAAAATCATGAAAAATGAGTCAACATCTTAGTAAAGGAGACACACACACACACACACACAAAATACTGAAGAAAATTACAACTTAAAAAACAGACTAGGCCAAATTGTGAAAGAGGTACAAAAAGGCAATGAGGAGAAGAACACCTTAAAAAGCATAATTGGTCAAGTGGAAAAAGAGGCTCAAAAATTCACCAAAAGGAGAAAAAACTACTTAAAAAGTAGAATTGGACAAATGGAAAAGGAGATACAAAAGCTCACTGAAGAAAATAATTCCTTAAAAACTAGAGTCGAGAAAATGGAAGCTAATGACTTTATGAGAAATCTAGAAACAATAAACTATAAACAGAATGAAAAAAAATCAAAGACAATATGAAATAACTCATTAGAAAGATGATTGACCTAGAAAATAGACCCAGGAGAGACAATTTGAAAATTACTGAACTACCTGAAAGCCATGATCAAAAAAAGAACCTAGATATCGTCTTTCAAGAAATTTTCATGGAAAACTCCCCTGATATTCTATAGAACAAGGGGGTAAAATAGAAATTGAAAGAATCTACCAATCACCTTCTGAAAGAAAAAATCCCAAAATGAAAACTCACAGTAACATTATGGTCAAATTCCCCAATTCCCAGGTGAAGGAGAAAATATTGCAATCAGCCAGAAAGAAAAAAATCAAGTATCATGGAGCCACAGTTAGGATAGCACAAGATTTAGTAGCTTCTATATTAAAGGATGAGCAGTCTTGGAATATGATAATCCAGAGGGCAAAGGGGCTAAGATTGCAACCAAGAATCACCTACCCACGAAAATTGAGTATAATCCTTCAGAGGGGAAAAATGAATATTCAACAAAGTAGAGGACTTCCAAGCATTCTTGATGAAAAGACAAGAGCTGAATAGAAAAATATGACTTTCAAATATAAGACTCAAGAGAAGCATAAAAAGTTAAACAGGAAAGAGAAAACATAAGGGACTTAATAAGGGTAGACTACTTACATTCCTACCTGGGAAGATGATACTTGGAACTCATAAGAACTTTCTCATTATTAGGGCAACTAGAAGGAGTATATATAAATATATACACACACATACATTTATTCATTTATTTATTTATTTATTTATTTATTTAGACACACACAGAGGGCATAGATTCGAGTTGAATATAAAGGTATGATATCAAAAAAATTAAATTAAGGAATGAGAGAGGGATGTACTAGGAGAAAGGGAAAGGAAGAGGTAGAATGGGGTAAATTATCCCACATATAAGAGACAAGAAAGCTTTTACAATGGAGGGGAAGAGAGCAGAAATTTCTCAACAAGGGAATGAATACACACTCATTAGGTATTCAAATCGATCTTACTTTACAGGAAAGTAGGAAAGGAAGGTGATAAGAGAAGAGGAGGGTCACAGAATGGAGGGCAGAGTGGGGGAGGGGACAGTTAGAAGCAAAACACTTTTGAGGAGGGACAGGGTGAAAGGAGAGAGAGAGAATAAAATAAACAGGGTGAGGGAATAGGATAGAGGGAAATACAATTAGAAAAAAATTCAAAGCAAGTTTCTCTGATAAAGGCTTCATTTCTCAAACATATTGAGAAATGAGTCAAATTTATAAAAAAATAAGAGCCATTCCCCAATTAATAACTGATCAAAAGATATGAAGTTTTAAGATGAAGTAGTCAAAACTATATCCATATGAAAAAAAAATGCTCTAACTCACTATTCATTGGGGAAATGAAAATTAAAACAATTCTGAAGTAATACCTCATACCTATTAGATTGGTTAATAGGACAGAAAAGGAAAATGACAAATGTTGGAAGGGATGTGGGGAAAAAAAATAAGATATTAAGGTACTGTTGGAGAAGTTATGAACCAATTTAACCATACTGTAGGACATTTTGGAACTATGCCAAAAGTGCTATAAAACCATGTATACCCTTTGACCTAGCAGAGCCACTATTGGTCTATATCCCCAAAAAAGATTTTTTTAAAAAGAGGAAAAAGATCCAAATGCACAAAAATATTTATGGCAGCTCTTTTTCTTAGTACAAAGAACTGGACATTGAGGGGATACCCATCAATTGAGTAATGGCTGAACAAATTGTGGTATGTGATCATGATGGAATAATGTTGTGCCATAAGAAATGATGAGCAGGATGCTATCAGAAAAACCTGAAAAGATTTACATGAGCTGATACAAAGTGAAATGTACTGTGTACAAAGGAACATCAATGTTGTTGCTATTGATTGAACATCAAGATGTATGACTTAGTTATTTTCAGCAATACAATGATCCAAGAAAACTCTAGAGGAATTATGATGAAAAATACTATCCAGACCCTGAGAAAGAACTGATAATATCTGAATAAAGATTGAAGTATATTTTTTTATTTTATTTTTCTTGATGTTTCCCCCCTTTGGCATATCTATGTTTTCTTTCACAACATGACTATTATGGAAATGTTTTCCATGTCTACACACGTGCAACCTATATCAAATTGCTTGCCTTCTCAATGGGGGGGGGGGAAGGAAGGAAGAAAGAAAGAGAATCTGGAACTCAAAGCTTTAAAAACAAATGTGAAAAATAGTTTTTACATGTAACGAGGGAAAAACTAAATACTATTTTTTTAAAGCTAAAAGAAGGAAAACATTGGGGGGGGGGGTGGCATGGTCCCTTATGTACAAGGAACTCACATTCTAATGGAGCAGTGAACATGCTGTGCATGTACATAATTGCATAAGACACAGACAAAACAGAGTTGGAGGAAGGTAGCATTGTGGGAAGGTGCTAGAAGAAAATGGGATTTAACCGAGTTTTTAAGAAGCCAGAGAAACTGAGAGATGGAGGTGAGGGGGAGGAGAAGCACCCCCAGCAGGAAAGATAGTCAATACACAGCAGGAATAGTGTGTTGTGTTTGAGGAACAACAAACAGGCTGGTGGAGCTGAAATACAGAGTTCAGGAAAGGGAATAAAATGTAAGAATACTTCAAAGGTAGGGATGACTGGGGCTCCAAATGCCAAACAGAGAATTTTCTATCTGATCCTAGAGGTAATAGGGAACCACTGGAGTTCATCAAATGGGAGGGAGTGACATAGTCAAACCTGTTCTTTAGGAAAATTTCTTTGACAACAGAGGAAATAATGATGAGAGAACAATTAGCAGGCTATTTCAAGAATCCAGGACAGAAGGATTGAGAGTCTCTATCTGAGTTGTAGCTTCATGAGTGAAGGAGAAAGTGTTTAAGAGAGGTAGGGATGGAAAGGACTTGATGGATAATGTGGGGTGAGTGTGAGTGGAGTTGGGGCTGTGAGCCTGAATGACTCGGAAGATGATGGTGCTCTTAATAGCAATAGGGAATTGGAAAAGAGGGGCAGTTGGGGGAATAATTAGCTGTTTCAAACATATTGATCTTGAGATAAGTACACAAAACATCTAGTTAGAAAGCAATGTTGAACCAGAGGTCAGAAGAGAGGCTAGAATTAGGTATATGTGAGTTTGTGTTTGTGTGTGTGTGTGTGTGTATGTGTGTGTGTGTGTAATGTTTTATATATACACATATTTATGTGTATACGTACATATACATGCATATATGCACATAATATGTGTGTAATCCATTAAAATGTAACTCATTAAAAATTCATCTAATTCCATGAATTTCTGAAAACAGCAGTGAGTTAGCAATGATGTTCATAGTCTTCCCCATGAAGGACAGTCCCATGGAAACCACCACCATTGTGTTTCTCCCCATTGGAGCCAAACAAGCAATAACCATGCTTATCATTGTCACTCAGTTCAGTCCTCTTCAGCAACAATATCAACCACAACAAAAGAACGGTCATTGCTTTCCATTACTTCATTAGCAATTAGCACTTTTAATGACTCCAGATCACTACATATGTATTTTACTTTAGGGAAAGAGAAAATCCTTTTGAGAGATATGTGAAATTCATGTCCAGTACAGAATGGCTTAGAGGGTGTGGTGTCCTCAGCGAGTCATTTCTTGGACTCATAACATTCCGGATTCAGGCTCACCAAACTAGCACTGTCCTTCATCATGAGAATCTCCAGTAGATCTCTCCTCATTTTGAGATTTGAGAAAAAACTTCCTTGGATACCGCCTTCTGAAAGCACTTCTCTTCCTTCAGACTGGGATATACCACTGTACCCACTGTCATGAGAGCACATTCCATACTTTTTTGTTATCATGTAGAGATTCAGCAGTGTTTTATATATTTTTCACAAAGATCCCTAAGTACAGAAACCAACAGCTTCACCTTCAGAAAGTGGTTCTCGAAATCCAGTAAGCTCCACTAAATAACCATAGTGTCTTTCTGCATCTCAAGAAGCTATGTTCTGTCCCATTGACATCTGTGATCTACATGTCAGAATAGTGTCTATCCTGAAAACAGGGGATTAAATTTGGAATTTGATGTGTTGATAATAACCGCGATTGGAGATAAGAATCCAAAGATCACTTCTGGTAAGTGGGCCAACTCTTTGACTTTGAGATGTGCTGTGAGTCCTATGAAGGTTATCAAATCAAATCTAAGGAGGCAGAGAGCTTTTTCCACAACAGAGTCGTGATATAAGATGATAGTTAAAGGTCTTTCCCTCATGTCTAGATAGTCTCCAGAACTACCATGCAACCTACAAATACTCCATTTTAATGTTATCATCAATATCCAATCCAGCAAGCACCTCAATTATTTCGGCCTCTATAAGAGCTCACAATTGGCATATCTGAATCATTTGGGACTGATATTTCCTTACAAAATTTAAAACAAACTGATGGTGCTATTTAGACACAGAGAGGGAGAGAAACAGAGAGACAGAGACAGAAAGAGATGTTTATGTATGTATGTATGTATGTATGTATAATACATATATGTATACATCTATACACCCAGATACATGCAAATATATCCCTACCTGTTTATATATTTCTGTGTGTATTAGAGGATATGAGTATATATAAGAATAATATGTGTAAGATATGCTAGTTGAACAAACATAGCTGCTGAGATAACCAGCTGAGGAAGCATAGAGGGAGAAGAGGAACCCTTTGGAGAGGAGGAACTCACCATCTCTTAAACAGCCCATTTCACTCTGTAGAGTAATTTTAATTATTGATAAAATTTCCTGCCATCAAGCTAGATTTGCCTCATTGAAATTTTAACCCCAAATTAAAAAAAGACGTAATGGAAGCAGAAGCGGTATCAGAACCACTATTCGTCAACCACACGACAGCAGCCCAGGGGCCCACCACTGCCCTGCTGGTGCCTCTCTTATAAATAGCAGGGCAATGTACTCAAGGCTTCACAGGACTCTCAGTGAGAGAGTGAACCCAAGGCCTCTTTCCTCATCCAGGGTTTACCCAAATGTATCTAGGAAGGAAAAAGAACCTAAGGCCCCTTGGGACTTTTCTGTCTCTCTCTCAGTCCTGGCTCAGCAGACGACCCAAAGGCTCTGCTCCTTCACAAGGTAAGTAGATCAGAAAACAAGATCTGTCCATGCTCAAGTGGAGATTGTATCACACAGAACAAGCCCCAGTGACCCTAAGAACTAGGTCACTGGCCAGTCCTCCCCTTCCCATCCTCCTTTCTTTAGACTTCAACACATTCAGTAAACAATTGACTTAAACAGGTAGAACTGGATAGATGGCAACCGAATGTAGTATCTGTTTATTATCTTTATTCATGTGGCATTGATTTGGCCTTTCACTCTATTCAGTCCAGTATCTGATTCTTCACAGAGAACCATAAATATCATGAGGCAGATGGGCCTTTCCATGCCACAATCTCCCTAGGGGCAAGGTGGGGCTCATCCCTTCTCTTGACATGACTGCATCCATGGTCAGATAGTCTCTTGGGCTACTTCTGATCCTCCCAAAATAGTTATTTATTTGTTTGTTTGTTTGTTTCAAGTAAACAAGTTTCTATTTTTATCTCTACAGAGCTGATTCTGAAATTTTTCCTAATTTGATTCTTCTTTCCTGTCTTTTCAGATATAATGAACTTCATTTGTTGCAATGACACTTGGTACTCACTACATTCAATACCTCTAAGTCAATTATTGACAAGATGTAGTAAAGATGTGCAGGTGAGAAGGTTCTCATCCTGCTATCAGACTTTGATTTCTTTAGGATTAACCATTTTTGTCACATCATCCTCTGTGCTTACCTTCCCACAGATGCCACCATGAATGAAGGCACATATTGACTTGGTTTAGAGGAAATTTGAAAATTCTACATAGAATTTTCCTCCTACCTTATTTTCCGCCAATGACATTGACACATAGTATCTATGAGAATTATCCTCATCATTTATATAGTTCTATAAGGTTGGCAAAATGCTTTAAATAGATTAATCTCAGTTGACCTGAGAGGTTGTGGCCTTCCCATTACAATGATCTTCATGGTGGTCTCTTTACTCGAACTTATCACAGAGTCTTACAGATGAAATAAATGTGCGCTGAAATCACATTTCCTATTGCCAATAGACCCACAAAGAAACAACCATCTTCACCTCCTTTCTTGACCTCTCCAAGGATCACAAGACAATCATCCTTTGACTTAGATGCAACTTACTTCAGTCTTCTCTTTTCATTTGAGGATGGCTGTTTCATCTGGAGACCATCAATGTTGGTATCCAGTCTCTCTATTAATTCTCAGTTGAATGGCCTTTGGACAGAGCCATTGCTTCAAGTACCCATGGCTAGATTACTTTTTTGTAAACAGTCCAGGTATTAGCTCTCCCTAGCATACTCTGCTCCCTTTCTGCTCCTCTATTAGCATCGAACTGCAAGTGTAAGGGTACAATGGAGGGCTTAGGCCATGTTTGTACTTTCTGATTCATGGTGCATTATGGCCAAAACTCCCCTTGGTTGGTCCCCAAACTACCAGTTATTAGCCTTCTCTCTCTTCATCACTAGGCTGCTCCTCATTTGATGCCCAGAACTATAGTCCAAACCCTCCCAGTTGGGTAGAACTTTTTCTATGTTCACATCATATTCAATAGCACAAAGTTATCTTCACAAAACCATGAAGAATCAGAGGGAATCTTCTATGGGAGAAGATGTTAGAGTAACCATATTTATATAGCACTTTAAAGTTTTCAAAGCACTTTACATAGGTTACCTCATCTTATCCTCACAACAACCCCATAAGGTCAATGCTACAATTATCCCAATTGGTAAAGGTGAGAAAACAGAATGTGAGAGGAATCAAAGGACTTCCTCAGGTTAACAGAGCTAGTGACTAAGGAAGATCTTGAATTCAGGTCTTCCTGAATTTAAGGACTTTATCCTTAGCACGACCTAGCTACCTACTGGGAAGATCCTTTTGGGAAGGGGTGGATTATTTACAATGAACCAGTGATCTTTCTTAAATGGATCATTCTTTCTTTCTCCTCCTCTGTCTGCCTGCCTCATCCTTCCCATTCACCAGAAATTCTTATAAGAGAAGTTAAGAAGTTTGTTATTGTTGCCAGTGTATGAAGAATATATGTGAGCAGCCCTGATTACTGCTAATGGCAGATATGCAGATCCCCAATCTACTACCAACCAGATAAATACCTAAATATTTTAGTAAATGACAGATATTCTTTCCCCTCAGTTCTGTAGTTAATGTCCGAGTGTACAAACCCTACAAAATTGTCCTCTGCTCTCTTCTGCTTTATATGTGACTTCCCTTCCTGCTGCTCCCAGGGCACCACGAGTCTAAAATTATGCTTTAAGGGGAAGTGGATGAGAACTCAAACCCTGTGTGCTGCCTAAGCAAGGCATCCAATTACAAAGCCACACAGGCAGCGTCCCTTCTGGGGAGAGGCCGACATGCTCCCAGTTGGGTCTTAAGAAAACCACACCACCAAAGGAAGAGAAAAGGAGAACCAAAAGAGTTGCAAATCTTCGTTTGTTTAGAAGTGGATATGGGAAAATAATAACTAATTACAAAATGAAATTGCAGGATCCACAGTGCTAGGTAGTGGGAGCTGCCAAGTAATTGGAAAGTCTAAGAAAGGGGCTGGTTCCTAATGACAACTATTAACTGGAATGAAAATTAATTAAGGCTTAGCACTCCAATCACCAGGTGTTAATCCCAATAGCCAACTGGTGACCCCAAAAGAGCCATACATGCAGCTGGGATTTGGTGGGATGCTTCAGGTCTGATGGTTGAGTAGACAACTAACAAGCCTTGTAATCCCAAGAATGAGCTGGCTCACCCAATCTGTTTGCCTCGTGTTCTTCTGATCTGGTTAAATCACAGAACTAAGCAGAGCATGGGCCTTAGTCAGTTCCCAAATGGGCCAGTTAGGTGTGCCCATCTTCATGGACCTGGACTTTACCTTAGTGGTGATAAGCCATCATTAAAGAGAGTGCCATTGTTCACAAGGGAGAAAAGGTAAGAAACGAAAAAACTCAGAGCAAGCCCATCACCCCAACAAGGGAAATGTCATCATTCTTGGGCATCTTTGTATCTAAAGGATGGCATCACTTTCTTTTAATTAGAAAGGACATGAAAAGGTCTCTATGCTGGTTGTCATGGCTACAGAAGGAACCTGGCAGACTGTAGAATTGTGAGAGAGGAGAAATTAGTGTTCATAATTCCTCCCACAGAAATCAAGGAGTCCCCACTGAGAGAACTAGAGAAACCTTCCGTAAAAGAGGCCAGTTAGAAATGGCTCATTGGCTCTCCTCAATTCCAGCAGGCAGAGTGTACCCAGAGAATAGGGAAGTGAGCAAAAAGACCCTTCCTAGATGGAAGGAGCCAATCCCTTCAGGGAATGAGAGGTACACTCAGTAAGTGGCCAGGCTTCCATCAGATCGCCTCCCAGGAGCCTGGCAATAGGTAGGCAGAGAGTCAGACACCCAAAAGAACAGTGAAATTGTGAATTTAAGAACAGTGAGCATGGGAAGGTTATACTGGACCTTAGACGTATTAAATGATCATATATGAAGTAGGCACTATGCATTAGGCAACTGCATGTGTTGGGAATTCAAAGATCAGAGACGGAGGCGGAACTCAGAAAGCTTTCTTGCCATTCTTCAAGCACTATATGCAAAGGCTATTGTACAACCATTTATTAGGTAGCCACTATGAGCAAGGCATCTGGATGAAAAAACAAATCCTGACCCTCGGGGAACAAACACTTTATATGTGTGGGAGGCAGGGAAAGGACAGGGTAACAGGTAAATAGTTAAGTACAAAATCACTGGAATAAGGAGACCACTAAAAATCAGGGTCGTCATTTTGCAGTCCTTTTTCCATTTCGTCCAGTTCTTCATGATACCCTTTGGGGTTTTCTTGGCAAAGACAATGGAGGGTTTGGCCATTTTGTTCTCCAACTCATTTTACAGATGAGGAAAGTGAGGCCAAGAGGGTGAAGCGACTTGCCCAGTGTCGCACAGCTAGATTTGAGTCTTCCTCATTCCAGGTCCAGCACTCTGTCCTCTAGCGTGGAACAATTGGGATATAAGACAGTACCTGCTATTACTGTTGCTGTTTTTAGAACTAGGTAGCTTATTTGACATTTATAAAACACTTCACATTATCACTTGGTCCTCACAACAATCATGCCAGATAGGTGATATATTGTGCCCATTTTAGAGATGAGGGAACTGAAACTGAGAAAGGTTAAACCAACTTGCCAGTCACACAGCTGGTATGTATCTGAAGCTGGAGTCAAACACAGTTTTTCAAGTCAGCTTTTCTATGTGCCAGGCTTCTCAGTCACATAGACTTCCCAAGGAGACTCCACCTGGGATTCTGAGAAGCCACTGAGGGAAGTGCACCAACACCTCCAGCTCTTTGGCACAGCCGCTGTTTTCCATCAAAGCTCCATCCATCCTGCTCTTTCAAATGCAGTTTTATGCCCAAGTGAAGGCCTATATTTATCCCAATCACATTCAATTTCCTTAGATGGTCTCCTCTGCTGACTATTGAGGTAGTTTTGTACCTTGCTCGGGCATCCAATATCAGCTGTTCCTCCCAGTTTCGTGTCACTTACAATGATCTTTATCTAAAAGGTTGCCAAGAATATCAAGTGGTACAGAACCAGGGACATAGCCAGAGGGTGCCTCTCCTGGAGCCTATGCTCTAAGGAGATCTCAAGCCTTACAGAAGAGCTCTTGGGGGCTGGTCTTTCATCCAGTTCTAAATCTGTCTAAATGGTCCTGTCTTGAACAGAAGGATGACAGTCTACAAGAGTCCCTGCTAGAAGCTCTGCCCTTCACTGGGTGCTAGCCTATAGACAACAGTGAAGCAGTCTCTCTTTATATTCCTAGGACTTGCACTGCCTTCAGGGAAAGAGCCTGTACATCCGTAAGTGGACAGAAGAAGGCCAGGTTGGTTTGGAGAGCTGAGCATTGGCAGCTGGGCACTAGGGAGAATCCCTGCATTGCATGAAGTTTCAACACAAGAGCTACCTCCTCTCAAGGCCTTCTCTTGCCCCATCAGCTGCAAGGCACCTTCCCTGCCAGGGTCACATCATTTTGGCTGTGTTTGTATTTGTCATACACCTAGAAATGTGTGCATTGTCTCCCACTAGAACATGAGCTCCCTGAGGATAGTCACCATTTTTGTTTTTTCTTTGAATTCCTGGAACTTTTTGTTTGTCCTTCATTTTTGAAGAGAGCCAATGACATTGGAGTCCCTAAAACCCTAAATTACCTCAGCTTAGCACACTCCTAGACACACTGTAAGAGCTTTGCATATGCCTGTTCATAGCTTATCAAATACTTGGCTAAAATCCCAACATTCATGGCTTTTTAATGTGGGTCAGAAGAGTAAAAGCCAATTTTCCCCAGGCAGTCTGTAATTATCAAAAACCTGTCTAAATGTGAAATATATTTCCCAGGAAGCCTAAGACCCCAAGAATCTATGGCAGACTCTGCTCACTCTGAACCTTAGCACTTTGGACACCCTTCTTAGATTATCTTGCTATGGTTTTATGTTCACTCTATCACTTGCCCCCTTGTGGGGGCTGAAAGGTTAAACAATAGAAAACTGGAATGGGGGTGGGGGAGAGACAAAAACCACAAGTGGAGAAAGGTGCCGGGGTTCAACAGTAATTATTACACAACCATAATCACAGAATTTCATAGGTGAGAAGATCCTCCAAGGCCATTGAGGACAAAGGATACCTGAGGGGGATCCACCATTGCAGCATCTCCAGCAAGGTACAATCCAATCTTTTCTTAAAGACTTCTTCTGTTGAAGGGACCCCAGTATTTCCTAGAGCAGCCTCTTCCACGTGGGAATGGCTCCAATGGTTGGAGACTGTTCACTCTATAGATCCCAAATCTTCCCTTCTGTAATTTCTATCAATTGCTCATCATCCCTCAGGCCAAGCAAAACAAATCAAATTCCTCGTGTATATGACAGCCCATCATGCCCTGCGCCAAGCTTTTCTTTTCATATAATTAGTCATTCCAGTCACCTCAACCACTCCTATGGCACCATCCAAAGATCCCCACGTGAGGCACTGAGCAACAAAGTCACCAGCTGCTAGCGCCTCTCATACAAATGTTCTTATGTAAATACAGAGAGATAGAGAGATATAGGTTAGTCAGAGACCCCAAGTTAGCTCAGTGAATAGAGCACTAGAACTGGGATCAAGAAGATCTGAGCTCAAATCTAGCCTCAGACACTCACCAAATGCATGACACTAGATAAATCACTTAACCTGTTTGCCTCAGTTTCCTCAAATGGGGGTAATAATACTATCTGTCTCCCACTATTATTGTGAGAATAGGTGAAGTAATATTTTTAAAGTGATTTGAGAGTCTTAAAGAGCTATATAAATACTAGCTAGTTAGGTAACTGTAGTAGTAGTATTGGTAGTAGTAGTAGTGGTAGTGGTAGTAGTAGTAGTAGTGGTAGTAGTAGTAGTAGTAGTAGTAGCAGCAGTAGTAGTAGTAGTAGCAGTAGTAGTAGTAGTAGTAGTAGTAGTGGTAGTGGTAGTGGTAGCAGTAGTAGTAGTAGTAGTAGTAGTAGTAG
>CM053581.1:584896747-584925189 GCA_028627135.1 Pseudochirops cupreus
TATTCTCTGAAGTTCAGGGCGCCGACTTTTCCCCCTGAACTAGGTAAATGATATTTGATCGATTAAAGTAAAATTGTTAACCCATTTTGAGTTGCTTTCCTTTAGAAAAGCAGATCTAAGAACCTGTGCTAGTAGCCGCCCTAGGTATGCTTACGGTGCTTGCTGATACACAGTGTTGTGAATCACTGGAAATTCTAGTGATAGAACTTTGGTTCTGCTGACCAAAAAAAAAAAAAAAAGACCAAAGAATAAGTAGTTTATTCTGGACACTAACTGCACAATCTTCTGTGCTGTTTGGTAAGTTTGTTCCATTTGAGGAAGTATCTATGGCCAGAAACTGGCTATGCTCATTCTAAAGTTCGTTAAGTCTACAACTAACCTTGAGCTCCTACTCAATCTTGGTCCCTCTTATGTACTTTCCTGCCCCATCTCCATTTTCAGATCTCTCTTTTGAGTCATCTTCCTCCACTAAAAGGGTACAGAAGACTATTTTTCTTTTACGTTATATTTGTATTCCCAGCACCTAGCTCAATGCTTAATATCATTGTTCAGTCATGTCCAACTCCTTATGACCCCATGTACCATAGTATGTGGGGTTTTCTTGGCAAACATGCTGGAGTAGCTCGCCATTGTTTCTCCAGCGAATTAAGAAAAACAGAAGTTAAGTGATTTGCCCAGGGTTACATACTAGTAAGTGTCTGAGGTTGGATTTGAACTCAGGTCTTCCTGATTTCAGACCTAGTACTCTATCCAGGAACCTATCTAAGCTGCCTCATATGTAAGAAGTGCTTAATAAATGCTTTGTTCATGTAACTATCCAGATCTATGTCTAGAATGACATTCTGATGGGCTCTACCTTACACAGCCTTCAACTCACAAATCTTTTCCATTGACAATGCCATTCACTAGTTTCACTCCCACTCCATCTGAGGCATCATCTTTAGCAAATCTTCAGTAAGAAAATTGTAATGTCTAGTGCTGTATACCCTACATTGATATCTCCTACAGTGGGGTATGTTCATGTGCCTTATTATGGTGTGCAGATGCCTCTGAACTCTGGGAAGCTCTGACAAGGGATCTCATCTCTGACATTTGTCATCAAAATGAAATCACTTTGAATATGATTCCAGGAGCAGTGGAAGAAACACTGACTGTGAAGCCTAGAAGGTCTTGCTTTAGGTCCCAGATCTGCCACTTTCTGACTGTGAGGTCATAGGGAAGCCAGTTAACCTCTCTGAGCCTCAGTCTGCTGATCTGTAAAATGGTGACAACACCCTCCCCCCAATATATCTCATAGATATGAGCAGTGAAGAAAGAAAATGTAGGTGAACATATTTTGAAAATGACAAAACATTATTTACCTAAATTTCAGTAATACAAAGAATTATCAAGACTCATTTCTTAAGCATCTGCTGTGTGGCCTGCCTTGTGCTGGGGCAGGATATGTGTATCCTTCCATCAGCGTGGCTCCTTCCTCCAGTACTGCAGGAAATGAGCCTCTTTCTACCATAATGGATGTTCACCATGATCTCATTTACATGGACATTCTCTCCCAGGCTGACTATCTCAGCCCATCTATGACCTCTCATTTTCTGACTCTAGTCTTAACTTTAGTCTTTGCACAAAAAAAAATGAAATAAAAATCATAAAAACTGACTCTCAGGAATATGAAATTTGTGTTCATATTTGCTTGGTGGTTTTGATTTTTTCACCCAAGCCACAGTTGTGGAGGCCATTTTGTGAAGTTGATTCTTGGAGGAGGCTGAATATCTTCACCCCTTTCCACTCCCTCATTGTAAAGCACACATCCAGGTTTGGGAACAGCAGTGAAAAGCAATCCTTCTTCTGAACTGTCAGGGAATCTTAGAGTTTGTAAATATCAGAATTCATCTACTTGAATGACTCAAAAAGAATGAAACAGCCCAGGGGCAGCCACAGCAGTAATAGGATTACTGTAGTCTTAAACATAATTGAAACAACAAAGTAACCTACAGAATTTGTCTAATGGGTAAGTAGCTACTGTGGAGTCCAGATTCCTTTCATTTTTTCTGCCCTCTCCTCAACTTCCCATGTCTATTAGCATTGACTCTTCAACCTCAACCCTCAGGGGGAGCCTCTCCATGAGAGAGTCCCTTCCAAGGAACAGAAAAGACAGTATGCACTTGATTCTTTAAGACCATATCACTCTTTCTGAGAAAGTGGGGCCAGGAATTGGGGGCAAAGTAATATGTCTCTAGCAGTGCTTTCCTGGCTCTTCTGCTAAAGAGCACCAAAAGCACCAAAAGAACAAAAAATATGCTCACCAGGCCAAGTGAGTAAGTCCTTCAAGAGAAGGTAGGGGGAAGGCAATGAGGAGGAAAGAGGCCCTGACCTGCCTCCTGGAAGCTTGTCTCATGAACACTCATCCTGGCTCATGAGTGACCTGAAGAACCTTGGGGGTGGTTCATGATTCATCTCTGGGTTTGGCAGACATGTGAAGAAAGTCTATTCACCTGTTTGCTCTTGTCTTCAGACAAGCAGGGTGGCTTTTAGGGTTGGGCTGCTACATTTGGAGTCAGGAAGGCTCAGGCTGTTCTCCCAGTCTCATACTGACCAGCTAGTTACCAAGAAACCAACTGCTTAAGCACTCTGAGCTACAGTGCCCTTGTTTGGAAAAAGAATTGAGTATATGTGTTAGAAGATTGTTGGAAGCCTCAAATGAGATCATGTATGAGGCTTGTAAATTCTTAGTCATTATTTAAATGTCAGCTATGATTAGTCTTTCTTTATAATCATAATCATTTGAGCATAAAAAAAGATTCAAAACTGCACATTTCAGAGATGAGTGAGCTGTGCACTCTATCTCAAAAATGTTTTAACAATAAGAATAAGAACACATAAAGGAAAACTCTACCTTTGGGAATGACAAAATAATAAGGGAGTGAAAGTTACATGCTTCACTCTTGTAACTGTATCTTGAATTTCTTGTCTTTCTGCATTTACTGGGACAGAAAAATACCTTTCCAAATCAAATATAGAAAGATGTTTTGAAATTATGCAATCAAATGCATCTTGTAGAAAAGGCCCATGTTATTTGGGGCTGCTTTTGAAGGAAAAATTATACCAGGAAATAGGGCAGCCAGTTATAGAGGTGACTGTGACAAGGCTGGTGATGTTCCTTTTCATCTTGAGCATTCATAGCCATTCCATGCCACATCTGCATCTGAGCCTACAAGTTATTATTGGCTACATGTGAATTTCAGAAAGCCAGCCTGGGTCAGAGCAGTAGGCTGTCTCTGAAAGAGGATCCAAGGTACCAGAACACCCATTTCTTACAAATGGCTCCCAGATGTCATCTGCATAGCATGCTGTCCAACAGCACAAGTCCTGAAGATGCAATCCTATCCCAGATATCAAAACAGAGAGAATTTGACAAGATATATAGGGAATCATAGATTTTCCCCAGTCACTCCTGAGTTTCTGACCTCCCTGTAGCTCCAGGATAGCTGGGACAGACCATAAAAGTTAAGCATTTATGAAAGATATTGTCGATATATTGGCACTGTGTTGAGTCAGTAGGCATTCGTGGCCATATCCTCTGGCTTCATTTTCATACTTGCAACTTACATCTGTCCCAGAAAAATAAATAAATCACTGTAAAAATAATAACTGGTATTTCCATGGTCCTTGTAATTTGTAAAAACACTCTACATTATACTACATTTTGACCTAACAATAGCCCTGTAGGGTAGATTCAACAAGTGTCATCTTCATTTAATAGATAGGGAAAGGAAGGATGGTAGATCTGGTAAGTCAGTGAGACAACATTTAGTAAGCAGGCACTTTATGAAGTGGTAGTATACAAAGAAAGCCAAACAAGGTTCCTAGCATCAAGGAGCTTAAATTTAACAGGGGACACAACGCAAGATTGACTATCTATATGATTATAGTTAAATAGAGAAGGTTTATATAAGGTAAATTATAAGTGATCTCAGAAGGAAAGGCTAAGATTAAGTAGGATTGGAAATGTGGTCTTGCAGAAGTTGGGATTTTACCTGAGATTTGAAAATGTCAAGAAAGCCAGGAGGCAGTAACAAAGATGGGGATTATTCCAGACATGGGGAGACAGCTGCTAAAAGTGCTTGGAGTCAGGAGATTAAGTGTCCTGTGGCAGGAGCAGCAAGACCAGAGTCATTGGAATGGAGAGCTGAAGGACAAGAGTCAAGCTTAGAAGGGCCAGGTGCTGAAGGACTTTGGAAGTAAAGCAGGATATTGACCCTGAAGGCAATAGGGAGCTGCTGGAGTTGATTCACTGTTGAGAGGGAGAAAAGTGGGTAATATGGCCACACGTGAATTTATGGTCCACCGTTTTCTCATTTATAAAGTAGGGATAACAATATCTCCTCTACCTCATAGATTTGTAAAAAATTTAAAAAAAAACTAATCAATAAGCATTATGAACACACAGTGTTCACTACGTGTCAGGCACTCTGTTAGGTGGTGAGAAGAGAAATATAAAAGAGGAAATAATCCCTACTCTCAAGGAGTTTACATCCTAAAGAAGAAATATACTTTTGCCCCCAAGTTCAGCATACATTCTACATTGTTTTTTTACCTGATTATGCAATTGAATTTTTGCCACATTGGCATGTCTTCTGTTACTTTCACTGATGCTAAAAATGGCCAAAAATGTACCTAATGATGAATATGATTTGAAAATATAAAATATTTTCTATAATAAAAATCATATTTTGAGTTGTAAATATGGTAGGAAAATAACATCTTTTAGTGGATAGAACATTAGATTTGAGTTAGGAAGACCTTGGTTCATATCTACCAGCTACTTACTCTGTGGCATATATCTTGGGGGTATTCTAGGCCTCAGTTTCTTCACATGTAGAATGACGTGGTTAAATTCAATGATGTGTACAAGGTCCCTTCCAATCCAATAAACAAAGTAAGGTTTTTTAATCTGAAGCAACCTGGAAAAGTGCTGGACAGGGAGTTACAAAGAATCCTAGGCTTGAATCACATCCCTAATACTTATTAGCTATGGAAATTACAGGAAAGTTACAATAACCCCCAGACTAATTTTTCCTTCATAAAATAGACAGACGTATATCTCAAATGTCAGACTCTCAGGATTGAGAACTAAATGAGACCACATGAACACATGAAGATAGCCCTCCACAATATTACACACCCACACACACTCACTCACACACACCCACACATACACACCCACACACACACATACGTGCTCACTGTATTAATACCACAATTATCTCAGGTCTGCTTCATTTCTTGTCTCTATCCATGTCCTGCATAACTGTTAAAACATTCACCATACAAATCAGCAATGCTCCCTTTCTTGTGCCCAAGTTCAATATTGCTATAATTCCATCTGTAGACAGATGATTGTCTTTGTTTTAAATTTCAAAGCCATCTTCGAATGGCAGACACCATACTCCAAGGTGATAGGCTATGTCCCAAATAAATTGATGCAATTCTTATTTGGGAGTTGTTGTTTTTGTTGTTGTTATTGTCGTTTTTAGGGGGGAGTGAGGGGCAGAAGCAGCACTAGAGATAAAAAGAAAAGGTTAGCTCTTTATTTGTCCATGATGTGACTGTTGTCAATCACAGATGAAACAGGGACAGGCATGCATGATTCCATTCAGAATCTTTTATTCTGGAGACCCACCAAGTCAAAACTAAAAGTTCATCAGCTTTAGCTCTGGTCCTTTCTAAGTCTTAGAACATTTTCCTTTTAAGAACGTTGGACAGCTCCTTCACATTTTCATGGGACGCAATGAAAATCTGCTGATACTGAGCTTCTGGAAAAGCAATGCCAAGCAGCCTCTTCCTTTGTGATCTGTAGCTCTCTCTGCCACTCATTTCCCTCATATCTTTTGTTCCTATTAGCAGATGGACTTTTAGCATGTTGGTTACAGCAGGCAAGTGTTCACTGACCCTATAGCAGAATACACCAAGATGAAGTTGATTAATTATACCAGAAAGCAGAGGCTCAGTGGTAGCAGCAGCAGTGGCAGCAACAGCAGCAGCAGCAGCAGTGGTCCTGGGTCAGGCTGTGCATGCCTCAGGTCCACACTTTAATGAGACTTGTAGCTTGAGGCAAAGAGAGACTTCCTGCCTGACTCTGGCACAGAGCACAATTAGGTATTAGCTCCACCATGGACCCTGGCTTATCAGTCACCTTCCTACAACTACACTGACCCTGCTGTGCATAAGCAATATTTTCATCCACTTCCCGAGAGCTTTATCTGGCTGTTGAAGTAGAAAATGAATATTTTACAGTTCACTTGTCTGATCAATTACCTCCAAGCAGCTGCAGGGGTTGCTGGCCAGTGGGAGAGCTGGGTAGGTGATGATAGAGAAATCTGGGGGGAATCAGTAAGCCAAAGACCAAAGGGGCAGAAATCTGGGACTGAGCTACTCATAATAGACCTTCATGTATGAGTCCAGTCAGAAATTACAGTGGAGCCAATTAACAGACTTAAATGATAATCAACCACAGGTGAATCCAGAGGTGAAGAGGCAGGACAGCTTGATTGGAGAATAATGAAGTCCCTCCCTTTCTTCTTCCCTCTTATACTGCCATTGGGTTCTGTGTATAACAGCAGAAAACTCCCTTTCAGAGACAATTGGAAATTAAGGAAATAAAGTGGATTTGGGTGCATGATTGGTGTCCCAACACAGTCATATCTCTGGTTTGCTTCCCTGTTCTAATGTTTACAGATTTTACTTGAAAAAGAAACTCCTTGTTGAATGCAACATAATGTGATTTTTATTCATTTATTTTTTAAAGCAGTATTCTCTGAGGTTGATAAATACAAAAGGAATAGCTTACTTTGTATCTTCTCTCTTTTTTAGTGGAGGAGGGAGGGCAGTGTTGAAAGAGGATCTAAAATATGTGAGAATTCGTTTTATCCATTCTGCTTTGTTTCTTAAACATAGTGCCCTGGGGGATTAGATTATGTATTTGAAGCCATTTGTGATCCAAAGAATAATAAAGTAATAATATCTATCAAGAATTCATTAAACACAGGCACTGTGCTAGGTGATGGAGATACAGGAAAAAAAACTGAAATAATCCTTACCCTAGAGGAGCCTGCAATCTGATCAAGGGAGACCAAAGTGTGTGTGTGTGTGTGTGTGTGTGTGTGTGTGTGTGTGTGTGTGTGTGTGTATCTGTATCTGTATTGTGTGTTTATGTGTGTCTGTGTGTTTGTGTATGTCTGTATCTGTATTATGTGTCTGTGTCTGTGTGTACATGTGTCTGTGTGTAGCACTATATACAAAAGAGGCAAAAAGGTAATTTTGGAAGGAAGAAAAAGCTACTATCACCTCAACAGGCCAGGAAAGGCTTAATGGAGAAGCTGCTGCTTAGGCTGAGACTTTAAGGAAATTTGAGATTTTAAGAGGTAAAAGTGAGGTACCTTCCAATCTTGGGAGATTGCCAGTACAGAAGGTAGAGTTACGAGACCATGGCTTAGGAACAGCAAGAAAGTCAGTTGTGGGGTGGGGAGGAGCTAGGGGGCGCAATAAATAGAGCAACCAACCCCGGAGCCGGGACAACCTGCATTCAAATACAGCCTCAGACACTTGACGCTCACTTACTATGTGACCTTGGACAAGTGTAATAGTAATGTAATTTGATCTCTTTGTATTGGCAAAGCTAACAGGTACTTAGCACTTAGTAATTAATCAAGCCTCTTCTAAAGAAACAGAAGGTATGAACCCCCATTGCTGACATAACAGGAAGGGGTTGAAACAGGAAATGGATGAAACAGGAATGAGCTAATGCAGTATGGAGAAGCCCCTGCTGGGTCAGACAGATCTTCTTGGAGCCAGGTTCTGGAGGCTGAGGAAGAGAGACCCAGGCTGGAGAGAATGATTTTTATTATGAGAACCTAGATGAAGTGACTTTTGATTCTGGGAACCAGCTGTAACTTCTGCTGAGTCTGATGGCCCGCTGGAGCTGCTGAGGATTTCTGAAGACCAGCCACAGCTGCAGAAGACTGAGGAAGCATCCCACTGAATACCCCCTCCCCCAAACTGCTCTCTCCTATACCTTCTCCCATTCCCCCTTCCACTTTCTGGGAGGGTAAGATGGATCTCCATACCTCAGTACCTGTATCTTATTTCCAAGCAGCATGTAAAAAATAATAATAATTTTTTTAAACATTTGATTTTAAAACTATTTTTAAATACTGGTGGTGCTGGTATTTTGTCTGTTTGTGGCTTTGTTAAGCCTTGACTTCTTGGGAACAGAGACTGTGGAGGATTTAAGTTGGACTGGACACTGTGAGCTTCAGCATGGAACAGGAACTGCACAGAGAGCTGGACAAGGAACTGGGAGCTGTCTGCCTTTGAACCCAGGTGACAGTTTGGTGAATCCAGGTAGGAGCTGGGACCATGGAAGAGGACCCAGGGAATCTGAAGGCCTACCCCTAGTCAAGCTGAAAGAAGACTTTACTTGGATACTGTGTACTGACTGAGAAGATTGTGATTTACTTGTGACCAAGGGATGAATGGCCTGTGTATTTTCTGATGATTGAATAGTGAATGATGACTGAATAGTGACTGATTTGTAACTTAGTGTGCTCCATGAGTGGAGAACTTTGACTTTTCTATTTTGTGACCTATAAGGAGGCAAGCCTCCTTAAGGATGATTGAATGATTGAGTGATTGAGTTACTAAGTGATTGATTGACTAAATGATTGTATTTTGTCAAAATTATGTGACCACTGTGGTGAAAACTATGTGGCCAATTTAGTGATAAGTTGTTGTGAATGCTGTATTTTTATTTTCTATGATAAGTTGTAACATTGTGAATGTTGTACCTTGATTTTATGTTAATGTTTTGCTCTGATTTATTATTGAAGAAATAGTGTTCCCTTGTCAGAACCTTGAAAGCTATTCACAGTAGCATTCTTCTGGAAAGCTGCTTGTGCATGGCATTACAGCAAGTCATTTAACCCCAACTGCCCTGCTTTCTCCCTTCCAAAAAAGAAAAGAAAGAAAGTCAGTTTGACTGAATCAAGGAGTGCCTCAAGGGGAGTGATAGCACTAAGGTTGGAGAGGTTGTTTGGATATGGAGGTCATATCAGGACAAGGCCCCAAATGGCGGACAAGGGTATTTGCATTTGACCCTAGAGGTTAATAGGGAACTTGGTGTTTCCTGATAAGCAGCACAACCTAGCCACAGATACACCTTAGGAAAATCACACTGATAATCATTCAGAGGCTGAATGGGGTGGAAAGAAGAGACACTTGAGGCAGGAAGACCATTGTAATAATCTGAGCAAGAGATGATGAAGATCTGAACAAGATCTGTAGTTAGGTGTGTGAATGGAGAACAGGGGAGCTACATGAGACAGAAACAAGAATTGATTGGTGCTTAGATGTCAGATGAAAGCGAGCACTTAAAAGCATCACTGAGGTTTCCAACCCAGGTTATTGGAAAGATTAGAATATGTTACGATAGCTCCTTTTCCCATAACCGTTTTAGATTTGCCAAGTGCTTACATACATGATCTCATTTATGGTTCTAAGGAAAACCCACTTTAAAGAGGTAGAAACTGAGACTCAGAAAGAGGAAATGATGTGCAGAAATGATACAGAAAAAAAGAGAACTTTCAATGGAATTAGAGACCTTGGGTTAAAATGGTCACCTCTAATACTGCCTATAGGAAGGAAGGAAGGGAGAGAGGGAGGGAGGGAGGAAAATATAGACATTTGTTGTGTGTTAGGCACTTTGCCACAGACTACATACAAAGACAAAAACAAAAACAGACCCTATATTCAGGATTGGGCTAAGATATCTTGCTTTAGTGAGTTACTGGGATGCTAAGCCACAAAGAAGTAGAGTAACACAAGCTTTCCAGGAATATTGACAATGTTCATTTGGTCTTCCTTCCACAAATGAAAAGGAGTCACACATGAAGATGGCAAGGAAATGGTTGGGGAAGAAAGTGAGCAAAAGTCCAGGGGTGTCTGAAGTGATGGACTCTGCCCACTGAGCAGTCCCCAAATCAGAAATGGGACCTGGAGCAAGGGCATTTAAGATCCCAGAGCAACAGCTCCTTCAGCTGTAAAACAAGGCAAACTGAATGGATTCTGAAGTCTGAAGTTTCCCCTTCAGAAGCTGATCCAAGAACCCACAGACATTAATAAGTATTGGAACCAATAAGTATCAGAAGCAGCATTGGAATCCAGGTCTCAGGGACTCCAAGTTCAGTACTCTAACCATTATACTACACTGCCCCCTCAGAAGTCATCTGGAAACATGTAAATGTAAATTAGTATTATTAATAAAATGCAAAATGCTGCCTTTGTCTTTGTTTCAAGCACCTGTATAATTACATAGAGCCGTACATTTGAAGCAAGGACCATTTACCTGTATCTGTCTGCATAGACAGAACATATTGGGAGGTGTTCAGTGCTTCCCTGTCTGAGTTTACCTAGCTCTTTAACCAGGTTCACCCTTGCCCCCAGAAGAGAGGGCTGAATTGGAAGGCCAAAGGAGAGCTCTGTGGGTCACTTCCCCAAAACCACTGAACAACTAAGTGGAGAAAGTTCATTTGAGCTCAAGCTGAGAGAAGTTCAGGTGGGACTTGGTGAGCTCTAATAATGGCAAATGGCATTTAAGAGAAGGCCAAATGAAAAGACTGAACTTTTAAAGGAAGAGACACCAGGGACTTGATTTAAAATATGTGTGGGTTGGCTACAATTCCTTTTGAAATGGTGTTCTATTTATTCAGTGATGAGCTTTTATTTTAGGGACTGAACAAGTCAAAGTGATTTCAAATTAACATCCTTTAATCCTATCCCCAGTCTGCTTCATTTTAGTCTTGAGAAAAAAATGAAGAGTCAGAGTCTTAAAACTGAAAGATTTAAAAAAATAGATGCTTGGGATAACTTGGAATATTGCAGATCGAGCATTGGTAAAGACCATTGTGAAGAGAATTCCCTTTTACATGTTGACATCTGCTGTGGATGAGGGAGTGATAAAAGCTAGAAAGCATTCAGTAAGGTCTTCCAAAGTAAAGCAAAATATCAGTTAATATTCATTGATTGACTATAAAGGAGAACCCTGAAAAGGACAACAAAATCTATATTATACAGTTATAAAAATAAAGCAGTTTATTTTTATTTTTTAAATTAAATTTTATGCTTCTTTTAGTTTACCTCATTCATTTCCACAAGATTTTGAGTTACAGATTTTCTCCCCATCTTTCCCCTACCCACCATCCCAAAACAATAGTCCCACTGAATACCCCCTACCCCAATCTGCTCTGTCCTATATCCTCCCCAATTCCCCCTTTAACTTTCTGGTAGAGCAAGATGGATCTGCATACCCCAGTGATCTTATTTCCCAGTAGCATGTAAAAAATAATAATAATTATTATTATTTTTAAAAAACATTTGATTTTAAAACTTTGAATTCCAGATTGTTTCCCTTCTTCCCTCATCATCCACCCTTACTGGGAAGATAAGCAATTCAATATAGGTTGTACATGTCTAGTTACGCAAAACATTTCCATAGTGGATATATTGTGAAAGACTGACTATATTTACCTCCATCATATCCCACCCCCCCACTTGTTCTATTTTCTATTTTGACCCTGTCCCTTTTCAAAAGTGTATCCTTCTAACTAACCCTCCAAGTCTGCCCTCCCTTCTATCATCCCCCCTCTTATCCCCTTTCCCCCTACTTTTTTATAGGGTAAGATACCCAATTTAGTGTGTATGTTATTCCCTCCTTAATCCAAATTCAATGAGAGTAAAGTGGTACCATTCCCTTTCATCTTCCTGTTCTTCCCCTCCATTGTAACACTTTTCTCTTGCCCCTTTTATATAAGATAATTTACCCTAATCTATGTCTCCCTTTCTCCTCCCAAAAAATTCCTCTCACATCTCTTAATTTTATTTTTTAGATATCATCCCTTCATATTCAATTGATCCTAGGCCCTCTGTCTATGTATGCCTGTACACATATATACACACATTCACATATGTATTCATACACATATATGCCCTCCTATATAGATATACATGTGTACTTATACATATAGATATACACATTTATATTCCCTTCCACTATCCTCATACTGAGAAATTTTTTATAAGTTACAATTATCGTTTTTCTTTGTAGGCATGTAAATAGTTCAACTGTGATAAGTTCCTTATGATTTCGTTTCCTTGTTCACCTTCTCATGCTTCTCTTGCTTCATGTATTTGAATGTCAAATTTTCTATTCAATTCTGTTTTTTTCATCAAGAATGCTTTAAAGTCCTCTATTTCACTGAACAACCATATTTTCCCCTGAAACAGTATACTCAGTTTTGCTGGATAGGTGATTCTTGGTTTTAATCCTAGCTCCTTTGACCTCCAGAATATCATATTCCAAGCCCTCCAATCCCTTAATGTAGAAATTGCTAGATCCTGTGTTATCCTGATTGTGTTTTGACAATTTTCAAATTGTTTCTTCTTGGCTGCTTGTAACACTTTCTTCTTGATCTGGGAACTCTGGAACCTGCCTATCACATTCCTAGGAATTTTTTTTTAGGGATCTTTTTCAAGAGGTGATTGATGCTTTCAGTTTATATTTTGCCCTCTGGTTCTAGAATATCAGGGCAATTTTGCTTGATAATTTCTTGAAAGATGTTGTCTAGGCTCTTTTTTTTTTTTTATCATGGCTTTCAGGTAGTCCAATAGTTTTTAAATTGTCTCTCCTGGATCTATTTTCTAGGTCAATGGTTTTTCCAATGAAATATTTCACATTGCCTTCTATTTTTTTTCACTTGTTTGGATCTGTTTAATAATATCTTGATTCCTCATAAAGTCATTTGCTTCCATTTGCATCAATCTAATTCTGAAGGAATTATTTTCTGCTATGAGCTTTTGAAATTCTTTTTTCCATCTGGCAAGTTTTGCTTTTTAATGCACTCTTCTCCTCATTGGCTTTTTTGGGCCTCTTTTGCCATTTGAGTTCATCTATTTTTTAAGGTGTTATTTTCTTCAGTCAGGTTGTCAACTCTCTTTTCATGATTTTCCTTCATCATTCTCGTTTCTCTTCCCAATTTTTCCCTCTACTTCTCTTACTTGATTTTCAAAACTCTTCTTGAGATCCTCCATGACCTATAACCAGTTCATATTTTTTGGAAGCTTTTGGTGCAGGAGTTCTCACTTTGTTGTCTTCCTCCTATTCCACGCTTTGATCGTTTTTGTTCCCAAAAAAGGAATCTAAGGTTTGATTGTTGTGCTTGCTTTGCATCCTTTGCTTGCTCATGTTGCTTCTCAATTACTTGATTTTGAGCTCTTTGATATGGAAAAACTCTGCTTCCAGTCACTGGGATTTTTGCAGCTATTGGAGCTATTTTTTGGGTGCCCTCTATGCTGCCGCCACCAGCTCTGGCTCACTGATCACACACCTCAGGACCACCACCCAAAATCTCAATCCACATCCAGGCAGGTTAAAGCAAGAGCAATTACCCTCTGAATAATTGCTTGGTCCCCCTACAATCTACAGGCCAGAAGCTCTGAAGCAGCCACATGGAGGCAGCTGCACAGCTGCAATGCTTCCTCCACTTCTTGCTCTGGGGGCAGAGGCCGGACTCACTCCTCCTTCCCTCCCAGTTCCAACAGAGTTCCACACTGACCTTTTACTTTGTCTTTGGCATTTATGTGTTGATATTTCTGGAAACCACCACAGCTGCTGGTGAGCCACTCTTCTGAAGTCCACTCTAGCCACTGCTAGGCAGGGCCACCCTAGGGCTAAAACCACAGGCTCACATGGATGTGGGCTCAGCTCCCAGAACATGGGTCCAGCAATGGACCCTTCCTGTCCACCTGCCAGGCTGCCTTCAATGGGAGATTTGTTTCTCTCTGTCACTTTGTGGGTTCTGTAGCTCTAAAATTTGTTTGGAGTCATACATACACACATACACACACACACACACATATGTTTGGAGTCATATATGTGCACACACATATATACAAATACATATACACATATGTATATATCTCTGTGTGTGTGTGTGTGTGTGTGTGTGTGTGTGTGTGTGTGTGTGTATGGAATACATCCCCTCCCTTAGGAAATAGCAAGATATGGTGGGAACTAAATCAAGTTTATGAGTTCAGTGCTTAGAGAACCAACTTAAACTAGTAAGGGCTTCTTAAACTTTTCCTCTCCCACCCTTTTTCCTTTTCTGGCAGCACTCTTTAGCATTGTGTGGCCTGAGGGCATGTGTGTTGTACTTTGTACTCTGCATACTTTCTGTTCAAAACTTCAATGAGTTGCTTGATGCAATATAAGTAAGAGCTGCCAGAAACACCTCAGATTCATTATGTGTTTGATTTTTAAGTAATCTGTGGTCTTTGCATGTTCAGAAACCTTTTACTGTTGCCAAATTTTTCATATGGGGTCCTATATGGGATCCTGACCCACAGTTGAAGAAACTCTGACAGAAGAATAATCAGAAAACAAATTAAAGAGATAATATAAGATTATTATAGCAAATCATTGTCTTTATGAATTATAATAGACATAGCACATTTGGATTTGAACATCTAGTCTCAATTTTTTGCAAAAAAAAAAAAAGAAGAGTTGTAACCTCAGATTCAGCTGATTATCCCACATCACTTAAAAATAGTCACCTATGTTAGGTAAAAATACTTCTTGATCCAACAAAGCAGAACCAAGTGTGAACAGGGCCTTTTACCTTTATGAATCACCCAAATTGTATCAGAGTTTTCACGCCCTAAGGAATTTGCATAAAAAGAAGGCATTATTAGCAAAAACTTATATAGATTCTGAGAGTCTAGAAGAGAATATGAAAGCGTAAGTCAAATACCATTGACCTGGGAAAAATTGGCAGACCAGAGAGAAGTAAAAGGAGAAAGAAAAAGTAGGCCTGAGCTTAAAAGAGAAGGAGGATAGCCAGAAAGATCATCATGACTACATCTCAAAAGAGAAGATTCAAGCTGTTCTAACAGTGTACCCATCTACTCAAGGACTGAGGGAAGTTCTAAGAAAGTTCTGCTCTTTCCCCAGATTCCCATCACAGTGTCTGGTTATCCACAGACATTATATTGGTATCTCTTGTTTCCATACCCAAATATTTTCAGTAATTTGAATTTTGTCTCAACCATGATAGATCAGAGATTAACTGAAGAAAAAGATAAATGGCAATTAAAGAAGAGAATCCAACCTCTTTCTTTTCCTAAGTGGAGTCTTGTAGAAATTGGGATTGAGCTCTTAGCTTCTCATCTAAAATAAACTCCCTTAAGAACCGAAGGAGGGAACCACAAGGACTTTAGGGGTATTGTGCTACCCCTAGGCTCAAAGCAAGCTAATTATTGTCATGGCATTTCTAATGTAAACAAAGAGGGGAAAGGCAGCCAAACCAAACCAAAGATATAGAGTGAATATTGGTGCTTGAGGCTACACAAATTTGTGAGCATTTGGGACTGAGTTTTCAAGATCTCTCAAAGAAGTGATCCAATATTTGGGGTGAAGGATAGATATTATTGAACATAGGAAAAAAGTTCCCAAAGATGATATTTCTACTAAGTCCTATGTCTATTTTCCTATCTCTATATTTGTTTTTGTTTTTTTTTGTAAACTGGACCTGAGATTTCAACACTTCAGAGAATTTTTGGTAATGAAACTCCCTCTCTTAAGCAGATCAACCATGTTGAAACCCAAGTTGTCTGGGTCATTAAAAGGTTGAAGTATCAGAGTCCTGTCAATGAATATGGGACCTGAACTCTAATCTTCTCCTGACTCCCAAAGCCAGTTCTCCACACACTCCACCATTCTTTTTTCCCCTATAATACTTTAATGAGAATGAGTTATAAGCAGATGAAAAACACCCTTGATGAATTTATATAAGACAGGAACAGACAGGCTTTCACAAATAAGATTCTATAACACCCCAAATGTGAGTAGCCATACAACTGACTGAGAACAGAGAGTAACATAGCTATTCATTATCATTCTCTTTACATACATTATCTCATTTAAACAGCACATAGCCAGTACAACATTGCTATAGGAGTTATCCCCAGTTTATTAATGAGGAAACTGGTACTCAGAAAAGATAAATGAATTTGGCAGGGTCATACAATGATTAAGTGTCTAAGGCAGGATTTGTACCTGTTTCAGAGTCTCTCCCCTAAGAAAACATGTCATGTGTATGTGTGTGTGTGTGTGTGTGTGTGTGTTAAAATTACACAATGATCCTTAAAAGATGCAGCAGACAAAACTTCCCCTACCTTCTAATAATTTTCTTAAAACTGAGTGGGGTATAACAAATCCTGGTTCATGGTAACATTGGTCATGACTTGGGCAGATGTGGTCACACCCAAAGGAATTTGTATAAAAGTCCCTTTAGGTGAGGTGTTCCAGGTGCAAATGTTTGCATATGGCTTCGTGCAGATAGCATCAGTGACCCCACATTGAAGAACCCCTTAAATGGTGTACATAATCACTCAAGAGCTCAAGATAATTATTCCCTCAAGAACAACACAGTGAGCAAATAAAGACTGCATATTCTCCAGACTATGATATGTCTGTCATTCACCAGGTATAACTTTCAGAGCTGCTGTCATTATACTTATCTTAGAGAGAGCCTGGAAATTAATAAAGCACTAGGTCTATAATTGAAGGAGAGGAAAGTAGATCTTATTTACATTAGGAAACTCTGCATCCTTTTAATGAAACCAACTCATTCCTGAAGCAAAGGTCCATTTTTAACACAAGTAATCCTCCAGTATTGAAATTAAGGCTGAAAAGCATGGAATAAGATTTTCCAAAGAATTCAAGCTGCGGGTACACAAGAAAGTGATGGAGAGGTGAATGGTGGCCCTGATTAGGCCCCAGCAAATCACCAGGAAGCTTTGTGCAGAAATGGTATTAAAAAAGACATTTTCAATGAAATTAACAAAGAGAAGAGGAGATGAACGGGGCTAGCCATGGAGCAGTCAGGCTATCGATTGGCTATGCCCACTATCCAGAGATCTAGAGGACATAGACTACACCTATGTTTGAAGGTCCATGTTTAAAATTGGGTCTCCCTCCACAGGGAAGTGGGGTCCCTTGGTTCCCCAAGGTGGGGGGGGTCACACAAACACTTGTGGACCCTCCCCACACTATAATCTGGGTAACTACACTGTGGACATTAGCGCATGAGGTAAAAGAAAGGTTGTTTGGTACATATTATGCTGACTTTAAGATTTTCATGGATCCTTAGACCATATGATAGTATACATATAGCATGGCCCAAGATGATGATGAAGTTTAAAGCCTTGAATGACTCCTCTCCTGTTTGCAATTTAAGTGAATCAAATACAGTAGCTCTGAGCCATCCACAGCCTCTTTTGTGAGTCACTCAATCAAGATGAAACCATTCAACACATGCACTCTTCTGCCTTCTCTCTGCTCTCAGATATTCTCACCCAACGCAATAACTCTTCTTAAACCACCTAAACTAATTCATTTTGTACTCACTGCTCTTTGAAGAGCTTGGAATTCTTAATCAATATTTGCTTGTGGTTTTCTGGAGGCTGACATTTACATAGTTACAGGATAGACTTCATACTGTATACTTTGCCTGCTGAAAATCCTTGTCCTGAGTAAGAATGTTTGCCCTTACAATAATTATAATATAATATTGACCATGGAAAATGAGAAAAGCACGTAGGGATGACAGGCATAACATCTACCCACTCAGGAAAGCATCCACAGCAGGGCAGGAAGGTTGGACAGCACTTGCATTTTCCTTAATGCTTCATAGAAAAGCATTCCTCATTTTCATTTCTGAATTTCTTTTTCTCCCTATAAAATAGATGAAACATGTAAAGCCTACTAAAACTATGGTATTTCTTCTCAAGTATCTCTATGTTGTTTTATTTTGCTAACTCTAGATCCTATTTCATTCTGGAATCTTTATTCTAAACCCAACTATATGGGAATACTTTCTCAGTTCATTTAGAGCCCATATGAACTAGTGCCTTATAGTTTCCAAAATACTTTCTTCAGAGCAAACCTGTGAGATTGATATGGCATTATCTCCATTTTATTCCTGAGGGAACAGCTTCAGAAATATTTGAACTTGCTTACAACCACATGGGTAGTAAGTGTTTCAGATGGAAATCAAACCTGCATTAGAACCAGCATCTCAGAGTGGGAAGGCAGTTGAGACACCTTATTGTCCAAGGTGTAGCATGCTGAGGGTACTGTTTGTGATGTATATGTGTGTATATTACCCACTTATGGATGTTTGGCAAGTGATCAGGAAGTGTTAGCTAGAAGGCCTCCAAGGAAAAAGAAGCCACTGTTTCCCAAGGCAGACAAATCCACTACTCCTCCCCTTTCCAAGACAGCCCATTCCACTAACCCACAGTGACCCAAAAGGCAAATAGTGGGGCGAGGAGGGAATAAGCATTGATATATTTGCTGAGCACTTTACAAATATTATGGCCTCTGATCCTCAAAGAAATGCTGCGAGGTAGAAGTAATTATTATCTCCATCCTCCCACTGCAGAAATTGAGGGAAATGGCCTTTCAGTGATTTACTCAATCATCCAGCTAGTTAAGTTTCCAAGGTCACATTGAAACTCCAACCTCCCTGACTCCCTAACTCCAGACCCAGCACTCTATTCACTGCAGGGCCAGCTGCCTCAAGGCATCCCATGCTGCTTTGGGACCATTCAAATTGAAAGAAGTCCCCCTGTACATCAGTCCTAAGTCTTGTTGTTCAGTCTTCAGTCATGTCCTATTCTTCATGGCCTCATTTGGAGTTTTCTTGGCCAAGATACTGGAGCAGTTTTCCATTTCCTTCTGTAGCTCATTTTACAAATAAGGCAAACAGGGTTAAATAATTGGCCCAGAGTCAAATAATTAATAAGTGGCTAAGCTCAGATTTGAACTCAGGTCTTCCAGACTGCAGAACCAGAGCTCCATCTACTGTGCCACCTACTTGCCTAAATCTACCTCTCAAAATCTCAGAATTTCAGAACTGGGAAAGATCCTAAGAGACATATTGTCCACTTGATCTCTCCCTCCCCACCCCACCCCCGCCAAAAAAAAGTACTCCCACTCCAAGTACAGGAGAAGCAGTCATCCAATTTCCTTGTGACATCCATCGAGAGGAATGGATGCCCCTGCAAGGCAGCCCATTCAGCCTTTGGACAGCTTTCACTGTTAGGAACATTTCTTTAGGACAACCCTAAACTGACATCTTTGAAACTTCTTTCCCTTGTTCCTGTTCTTCCTTCTGGGAACAAGCAGACAAAAGAAATCCCTCCTCCAGAAGACAGCCTATTGAGTACTTGAAGATGCTCTCCTCTTCACCCTGAGATTCCTCTTTAACCAGCTAAACACAGCCAGTTCCCTTCCTTCAGCTGATCTTCACGTGGCCTAGATGCAAGGCTCTTCCACCATCGTGATTACCATCCTCTGGATGCCCTCCAGTTTCTTAACCTCTTTCTTAAAATGTGGCACATGGAATTGAACACATTCTTCCAGATGCAGTGGAGTCAGGGCATAGGACAAGGATTTTATTATTAAGACTAAGGACTGTTTAAGCCACTGTCTCTCTAAATCAACAAGCCAAATTGGTTCTCACTTACCTGAAAGCTCTGGCGGCTTCATGTGCACATCCCTGTAATAACCCTGGAGAAAACAGAACTTCCTGCTCCTGGATGGACAATGCTGTATGAGCCACCATTATAGAGAATGCTCTTTTGTTCATTTCATGACCTCAGGCCTGCCAGTTCACACTCCTGGTGGAGGAAGCATTCTGAAGGCTGGAGGTGCTGCCAAGCATTTAGCACGGTCTTACGTAGTTGTGCTTTTACCAAAACCAACCAAACCCACGGCTCTGGTAGAGGCCTCCAGACACTTGCCCAGGTTTTGTTGTTATTGTTGTGGTTGGATTGGATTTTGTTTGCTTGTTTTGTCTTTTATCAAACTAGCTTTGGCTGTAATTCATGACTGAAAATTGTCTTTGTGTTTGCCTGGGAGACATCTTAAGCTTCTGTCAGCAGCTCTTTCTGCTTCTTAAATTGAGGTTCTCCCTGAATAATGCATTTCACTCACCTAATGGTAAGATGGACCCTGAGTAGCATCCTAATGGCACCTTCTCTTAACAAGGTGATGATAGGGGCATGGAGGTCAAATTATTGGCCCAGTTAACACAGGAAGCTACTTGGAAAACAGAATGTAGCCCAACTGGCAAATCCAAGGAGGATTTCCCCCAGCTGCTTACTTTGTCAATGAACAGAACAAAATGCCTGCTTTTAATAGGCCCCATGTGGTTGCATGCACTTAGAAAGCTAATAAGCTATGAGGACTGATAAAAATCAAAGCCAGTCATTCCAAAAGTGTTCACCATTCCTGCTATAGCTCATTTCCACAGAGGAGACTGAGGCTGCACAGAAATGGAAGGTATTTGATCTCTGTAAATTTGAGAGAAAATGCCAACTCAGTTGTAAGGGACTTCAAAGAGGTTGGCCTTCAATTGACAATTAATTGGCAACTCCAAGCAAGAAAACATCACTAAAATGGTGTATTTTTTTCTTTTTTTTCAACAATTTCTGTTGCTTCCATTGGCTAATAGCCTTTGCTGAGCCATTGACTATGGATCCTCAACAAAATTCAAACATTGGAATGGCTATATACACACAAGAGACCTCTTTGTGGGCCAGCACTAAACTGTCTTTATGTGCCCCCCAACCCATCTCAGTACAATGAGACTACTGCAATTAGAGCAGAATCCTGAAACTGTTGATACAATACCAACTTGTCCTGACCTTTTAAGAAGGAGCAAAACCTCCAGACATTCCAATGACCCAGAGAGTTAAAGAGAGCATTCTAGTAGTGGGGACATGTGTGGGAGAAGAAAAGAAATTCCAAAGGAATGGAAAAAATTCTCCTCCCATGATGAATGATTCTCCCTCTAAAGCAAGTACCATGCCCCTTCAGAAAAGAGCAGGTTACTGCTCTGATTTAGCTGCTTGGCTTCTCAAAGAAGCAGATGAAATATCCACTGCCCCTTGTCCTCATTGATTCCTAATGCATTTAGTGAATATCTGTATGTGATATATAATTGGGGAGAAGATAGGACAGATAATGTGTCTGGAGAGACAATTGATAGAAAACTGTATTTTTTATTAATGGTGACTCAAGAGCAAGACAAACATAGGAAACCTTCCAATGCTCTAGGTGGATGAGTAGAGGATTTATTGGACATGGGCAAGAGTGGCGGATTTCTGACCTTATCACTTCACTGAAACTACTCTCTCCAAAGTTACCACTCATCTCTTAGTTAACAAATTCAATGGCCTTTTCCCATACTCCATTTTCCTTGATCTTTCTGCAGCCTCTACCACTGTTGACTGTAACCCTTTCCTCCAAAGTAATCTTTATTCTCTAGGTTTCTGGGATACCACTATCACCTGGTTCTTGTCCTGCCTGACCACTCCTTATCAGTCTCCTGTGCCAGATCCTCATCCAGAGCATGCCCCCTAAATACTGGCACCCCTCACAGATCTGTCCCTCTCTCTACACTACCTACTATTACTACTCACTTGTACTTCACAAGGTATCTTGGGGTTTAGGAGTTAGAGTTTTTTTTCTTCTCTATTTGTGTTTTTTTTTTCTTCTCTATTTATTTATTCTATCGTTTTTCCCCAAAAAACTAGGACAATTAACCTTTGTCTCATGATGTTTGTTTACATTTATGATCTCTGAAAACTGGGCTGTGATAAAGCCCATTATGATTCAAACAGAGCTACTTCACTATGCCTTTAAACCCAAAACACTCTGGCTTCCAGTGATTGGCCAAGAATAGATCCCTGTCCAAATATCCCTTGCTCATAGTTTGGATTTTGGTGGTTAAGAGTGAGAATAGCTATTGTTTCTTGGTTCTGTTCAGAAACTCTGAGGGTTTTGATTGATTCTTTTGTGATGGCAAACTAAGCTATCTTTTGCCTCAATTCTTCCCTGACCTTTAATTATTAAATGGGTGTTGTTTCAAAGTGAGACTTGAGAGAGACCTAAAAAGGTCAGCGTCTCCCACTGCATCCAGGATGCCACCAGTCATCTTGACCTGTGCCCTACCGTTGGTCTCTGGCACTGCATCTGGGGCCATCACCAATCTTTTTGATCTATTTCTTGCCACTGGGCTCCAGTGCCTAGAGGATAGAGTGAGGCTGAAGACTTTGCACAGCTCTGCCTCACTCAAATGCAATTCACTTATAAGTGAAGACCTCACCCTCTTGATGTCATTGGCCCTCTTGGAGAATGCAGGAGGAACAACAAGCTACTTCACTTGATAATCTCAGCTCCTATGGATTTAATTACCTTTCTATATAGATCATTTCAAATCTACCTATCCTGCCCCAATCTCTGCTGATCTCCAATGTCACATATCCAAATGCCTTTCAGACATCTCCAAGGCAGTATCTGGTAGACATCTTAAGCTAAACTTGTCCAAAACTGAATTTATCATCTTTCCCCCAAAACCACTTCCTTCCTACCTCCCCACCCCATCTTCTTAGTTCCTCAGGCTCTCAACCTGGCAGACACCTTGGCCTTCTCACTATCTCTCACTTTCCACATTCCAGCTGTTGCCAAGTTCTGTCCACTTCACTTCCACAACATCTCTCATATACACCCCCTTCTCTCCTCTGCCGCTGCCCCAACCCTGATGTGAGTCTTCATCATTCCACACCAGGATTGTGGCAGTTGGTACTGGTCACTCTGCCTGTCTCATCTCTCCTTGCTGTAACCCAGCCTCTACTCTGCGACCAAAGTGATTTTCCTAAATCACAGGTCTGACCATGTCATTCCTCTATGCAAAAGGAAGTGTTTTCTCCTGTCTACAGCTTGTCTGTACCTATTTGTCTACATGTTGTCTCCCCTATTAGACTGTAAGCTCCTGGAGGGCAGGAACTGGTTTTTTTCCTCCTTTTCTATCCTCAGTGCTTCTCATAGTGCCAGGTATGTAGCAGGTATTTAAGAAATGTTCATTGACTTATTAATTGAAGGTGAGGGGGAAAATGAGGGTGAGACAATATAGAAAAACATTCATGACCCATATAGCGTTATCCAAATATGAGCTATTACTAGTATTGACACTGGTCAGCTGTCTGCCTGGTCATGTCTCCAGCTTTGCATCTGGCTATCAACCAAGCCCTACTTCTCCAAGTAAAAATGGTTCATTAGCAAAATACCATTACATGTCTGAACATCCCTTTAGAGAGGGCAATAGCTGTTCTTAAACTCCGTGTGTGTGTGTGTGTGTGTGTGTGTGTGTGTGTGTGTGTGTGTATGCCCACGTGCACATCAGTAAACTAAGTCATTCTGGAGTACAAAGGACTCATCCAAGATTAGGAATAAAAAAATAACTAGAATTGTCTTTTTCAAACCAAAGGCCCTTTACAATGCAGCTAATTGGCCCAGTGGCTATAACACTGAATATCAAGTCAAATAAGCTTCAGTTCCCTCTGTTCTGTGTGACCTTAGAAAACGCCTAAGCTCTCAGCCTCAGTTTCCTCGTCTGCAAAATGGGGATAATGAAATGAGATGCTATTTTTTAAGTACTTTGCAAATCTCAAAGTGCTTTATAAATTCTGGCTATAATCCTAGCTACATTATTTGTCAGTCTGGTTAGTGAGTCTCAATCTTCAAATATCTATTTTTTCCATACATTTCTTCATTGTTTTTTTTTCCTTTTCCATGGTTTCTCTCCCACAATAGCCAGAGATGCATCGCTCCCTTGCTCCCATAAATCACTCACCATTCCAAAGGCATGACCATCTGCACTACTGGCATGAGCCCTAATTTTAAGTCAAATTGGTTTCAATTTAAATTAAGAATTATGTGCTTAGATTTACCTTCTATCACTCCTGTGTCCTTCTGCGCCATAGTTTCTAGCATCAAAAGCAAGAGCAAAAGGGCATGCACCACAAGGCCTGATAAAAAGTGTAATATATGGAGGGCTTGGCTGAGTCTGCCTGTGTGACATCAGTACTGAACTTGGCTCAAGAAAACTTCTGAAACTTCCCAGACTCTCCAACTGATCCCTTCATAACGGTACTGTTTGCCGTGCCTTCCGAAGTAGAAAAATAAAGGGAAAAAAACATTGCTTCCATTTCCTGGACTTTTTACTTCCTGTTCCTTTTTTCACTTTACAATTCTCTTTCCTCATGGTCTTAAGAACCATGGGTGGGGAGGGGGGAGGGAGCAAAGAGAGTCACAGAAAATGTGAATTGCAATAAGTATAAGCTTCTAGAACCTCATTCTGATGATTTGGATAAATAATCAACAATCAAGTAGCCTAAAGAACATGGAATCCAAGAGGATGGAGAAGAGGAGACTAAAGTCTGACTTCTGCTCACTCACTCCAGGCCAAAATATTCATTGCCAAGGGAATCATTGAGCTAATCAATGTAGTTTCAGCAGGGGACACCCAGACTCTAGCTTTCATAGATTGATGTAACAAGCTAAAGAAATGGACCATTGAGAGGAGAGTGAAGACAGCCCAACTCCACATAAAGCAAATCAGCATTCCTGATTGATTTTTTAGGATAATTAATATATCATGGAGAAATGGAAAACTCTTAATTAGCTGGGAGAATGCATCAACTAGTTTTTTTTTCTTTTTTCTTTTGTTTGTCTAGCTTCCTTCAGAAAAGGAATTTCTGTTCAAACAATAGCTCCTTTACAAGGCCTTCTGAAATTCCTTCAGATGCTAGTGCATGCCCCTGAAAATGATCTTTTAGTCAGTCAACAACATTTAGTAATCAGACTCCTATGTATGTACCAGGTATTTTGCTAAGTGCTAGGCAAAGAAAGGCAAAAAAAAAAAAAACCTTTCAGACTAACGGGAGAGAAAATATGAAAATCCCAATGGGCAAACCAGAAAAACACAGCATAAATTTTATATAAGCAGCAGAGGGAAGAAATTAACAGTAAGATGAATCAGTAAAGACTTCCTGTGGAAGAAACGTGAAGAAAGCCAGGGTAGAGATGAGGAAGAGAAAGAGAATTCCAGGCAAGGATTCACTGAATTCTTGCAGCACAGAAGGTACCTACAGTGGGGGTTGAAATGAGGAATTGCAAAAAATGATAGCTGGTGATAAATGTGGCAAAGGCTCTTCCATCATTTCCCAATTTTTGAACATCAAAGCTTTGACCACAAAGGGCTTCATGGGGAAATGGAGCTGCTTTTTTTTTTTTTATCACAAGCAGGACTGCTGCTCTATTCTCAGATATCCTGAGAGATCTTGAGAGCTCCTTTCTAGAGTGAAAGTCTGTGTTGGAGTGGAAGAGAGGGGAAGAACAGCAGATGCCCATTCCAAATGGACTACATCTCCCCAGAAAGGTAAATGGTGATAATTGCATGGGCATACATATGTCTCCTTAAGGAGGAGATCTCCTTCTCCATGAAACTAGAGGAAAAATGGACAATGTTGAGCAATAGAGAGTCACTAGACAGGGTAATAAGAGCAAAGGAGGGCCTTTCTAATGCTCCTAGAGGTCACTAGAATGAATATAGATGTTCAGGACAATGTTAATGCCCAATGCAGACAAGATGGGTGAACCCCAAACTTCCATTGGATAAGAGCCAGATCTGAACCATTTATCATAAGCATGTCTCTAGGAGGTGAAGAAATGGCTGTGGACAGTGAGTACCCTCACAATGGGATTTAGCCATCAAAGTCTCAGTGGAACAGAGCAGCTCTTTGACTACAGTTCTGACTACAGATTTATCAAAGAGAAATTAGACTCATGTGTTTCCTAGTCAGAATAAAAGGGAGCATAAGAAAATCAGGGTTCCTCTGAGAAAACTGTTGCCTGAGAACGCAGTGGTTGGGGGCCAGGTGATAGACAATATTTGATTCAATGAGGAACATGGGGTTGGCAAAGATGATGAGAATTTCCTTATGAAGCTGCCCCTATGTCAACAGATCATGTTAAAGCATTTTGTCATTGCACATTTTGCCACTGGGGAAATGATTCAGGAAAGGCTTGAAAGAAAACAAGAGGAGAACAGACGGAGCCGAAGGAAAGGTCAAGCAGAAACCTCATAAAAGGCTGTGCCAGGGGATCAGAAGAGGCCAGAAGAACTGCAATGAAGACTTCATCTCAAAGAGGTAGCTGAGTATACACCAAGACTGAAGGAAAGGTGGTGTGATGAACAGTTGTTCAACAACATTGACCAAATGTTTACTCTGTACCCTCTGGGATACACAGAAAAGGAAAACTACTATCCTTGGCCTCAAGAGCTCACATTCTAATGCACAGGAGAGCATACAAGCCACCATACACATAGACAAGATGCACAGTGTTACAGGAGACAAGCCCTGAAGAGAAACAACTAAGGCGGGGAGGGGAGGTCTCTCAATAAGCCGTGATGATTTGAGCATCTTGAAGGAAGCCAGGGACACTAAGCAATGGAAATGAAGAGAGAGGGCATTCCAGGAATGGGCAATAGCCAAACAAAGTCAAGGAGATGGGAGATGGGGTGTCATGATCATAGATGCAGCTAAAGGAGAAGCCAATAAGAAACAGAGAAGCAGTCAGACAGTCAAAGGAAGAACTGGAAGAGGGCAGAGCTGCAGAAACCTTGAAATGAGAGAGCACACCTGAAAAGATGGGCAATTGTCTCAAATGTTGCAAGAAGGCTGAGGACAAAGAAAAGCTGGTTTGGTTTGGTCATAAACAGATCACAGATAGCTTTGGGGAAGGCAAATTCAGTTCAATGATGAGCTGGGATAGTAGAACCCAGAGAAGTTGGAAGCAAGTGAGAGGAGACATCAAATGCTGATGCCTTTCTCAAGGAATTGAGCTTAGAAAGGGAAAACAGACAGAGGATGATAGCTCTTTGGCAGGGTGGGATCAAGTTTGACTTTTAGATGTGAGCATGTTTATAGGTAGCAAGAAAGGAGTCAGTAAATAGAAAGAATTTAAAGACTAGACTAAGAGTGAGGATGGTGGTAGGAGCAGGTGAAATGTGCTGGATAATATAGGAGGGAATGGTTTCAAGCATACATGTAAATGAGTTGGCCTCATCAGGAAGAAGGAACACCTCTTTATCAGAAAAAGGAGTGAAAAGGTTATGGAGGTAAGGTAGGAAAGATGTCTGTGTTACAGGAGAGGAAGGGGTGGTATGAAGAACTCTTTGCAAATGATCTCGTGCATGTGTGTGTGTGTGTATGTGTGTGTGTGTGTGTGTGTGTATGAATTATTAGGAAAGATTATCAGATGACATGGAGGGGAAGAGGGTAGTGATAATGGATTGAATAAACATACAGAATATTAAATTCCTAAAAAGGAATACAATAATTGTGCCTTAGATCACCATCTATACAAAATACTCCATAACTCTCCCCTCAAGTCCATGTAAAACATTGAAAGTTCCCACAGGGGCAAGCAGACATTCTGCCTTGCCATGAGATGCAGAACAATTGTCCCCAGCATCTCAGACACTGCCTGAGACAGAAAAGGAGCTTGATGAATGTTTGATCAATAAAATTGAAGAAAAGTGTGAAAACTTCAAAAGGCAACAGCTTATTCTTATTGGAGATCCATTGTCCCCTTTGAACCTAACAACTCTGTGAGGTTTATACTACAAATTGTATTATATACATTCTGAAAATAACATGAGAGGCTCAAGGAGGTTCGGTAATTTGTCTATAAGCATACATTGATCATGGGTAAGAGTCAAGATTTAATACAGGTAAATTCTGCTCCCAAGACCAACCCTTCATCCACTAGCCCATTCTTGGAGTTTTGGCAAGACTTTTTCTGTTGCATATCTCTAAGATCCTTATTCTGGTTTGTAATGCCAAGCAAATGCAACTTCCAAGGTTTGGATTACCAGCATTACCCCATTTTTTTCAGCAAACATTCACAGAACAGAAAAAGTCAAAATACAGTGTAACTTGTTCCTTTAGCAAGTTCTCAATTCAATCCAGGTACTACTCCACCCCTAGACAGTACATTCATTTAGTCAGTCAAAAGTCTCTTCTCAATTGGAGATTAGTCTTCAACCATAAACAAAGTACATTCATTTCATCAATCACTCAAAGGATTCCCACCCCTGAATCTCAAAAGGAGCAGGAGAGCACAAAAGGCCATCCACCCTTAAGTTACAAGGTTAAGGTCAGCATTGAATACCCAAGGAAAGGGCCTTCTTTCATCTTCACTGGAGGCAAGCCCTCAGCAATCTCAGTTCCTGGGGAGACAAGGCTCAACAAAGCCATAGCCAGTGTCCTCATCAAGTCACTCTCTGCCTGTAAAACAGTCCCAGAACCCCTGAAAACATCAGCAAGGCCCTCTTCCAGGATTTCTGTGCAGCCACCACAAGAAAATCCTCCTTCAGGGCTTCTGAACCAACAGCCAGGTTCCAGGACCTCTACAATAG
>CM053581.1:584925689-584942426 GCA_028627135.1 Pseudochirops cupreus
ACTGCTCTCCCAAAGTCCTTCTGGCCTTCTCTAGGCTTGGGCCTCTCTCCCAATTCAGGCTTCTCTCTTCACGTCAACAAGTCCATCCCACAAGTGGGATTCACAATCTCTGGGTTTTAACACTCAACCCAAAAACCAAGCCAATACAGGGGCATCTCCAAATTCCATTACCAATACATGGTTATACTCACTCAAGTCTAAAATTATTTTGACTCATTTTAGTGGAATATAAGATGAAATTTGAAAAGGATAAATTTAATAAGTCTTAAACTTGAGTTGAAAAATTCAACTTCAGAAATACAAAGTAGGGAGAGACAGTGAGACAACAGATCTGGGGGATTTTAAAGGATTGCAAACTGCCTTAAGTGTGGAACAAAGTCCAGTATGAGGGATATGTAGGCCGGCTCTATTTGACCCTGGCCAAATGACAACTGGGGCATTGTGTTCACTTCTAATCATCACATTTTGAGGAAGACATTGACTACATTGACTGTGATCAGCAGAGGGCAATAAAGATGGTAGAAAGTCTTGCATTCAAGATACATGAGTACAAGTTGAATGAAATAGTCCTACTGTGACTAAAGCAAATATAAGGATATAGAAGACAGTGTTCTATTCAACCTCACAAGGCAGGACTAGGCAAAATGGGTAAAAGATGCAGAGAGGTAGATTTACCTTCAATGTAGGAGGGGAAAGTCCTAAAAATTTGAGTGATGTACAAATGGAATGGGTTCCCTCAGGAGTTATCTGGGAAATTTCATGTTATGTATTGGCAAATATTACAGAGCAGCTTATTGGTTTTATGTGGATTGGACTAGATACCTCTCTAACTCAGAGAGTCTGTGACTCTATAAACTCTAGTCAAGCTATCTACCCTCAACTTAGAACCCCTTTTAAAGTATAGAATGTGGAGATAAACTCTCCAAAACTCATTGTAGTCACAAGAGCAAGGATTATTGATTTCATTTGTCATAGATCCTTTTGGCAGTCTAATAAAGCCACCCTCTAATAATAATATTTTAAAATTTCCTGAAACAAACTACATGTGATAATGAAGGAAATTAATTGCACTGAAACAGGTATCAAAATATCCAATTTAAAAGTTCGTGGATCTTAAATTATAGTTTCTGCCATAAAGATATCTCAGGCTTATATCTTCATAGATGCAGCCTTTTTGTAAGGATCTGCACGCTCCTCATTGATGTTCTGTACCTGACAGTGTTTCACTCGAACATTTAGAACTGCTTCAAGGGGAAAACCTACCCCTTAGAAGCAGTGAGACATTCAGCATACTACTGCAAATCTATGTATTGAGTTTCTTTGAAAAATTACAATTTCTTGCTACTTTTTTTAGAAACTCCTACTCTTACCATCTTTTCCCCATTACGTATGTTAATGCCTAATGTATTATATGAAATTCATACGGAGAAACCTAAGATCAATATCTCAACAGTAATTTTTGAAGAGGTGGAACCAAGATGGTGGAATAAGGCAGGAATTCATCTGAGCTCACCAAATTTTTCTCCAAAATATTTAAAATAATGCCTTGAAATAAATTCTGGAGTGGCAGAACAAATAAAAGGACAGGATGAAACAACTTTCCAGCCCAAGACAACTTAGAATGGCAACAGGAAAGGTCTATCCCACTGAAGTGAGAGTAGAGTGCAGTCCAGTACATACAGTCCAGGCAAGTGAGACCCTATAAGATATCAGCAAACCAGGAGAGATACTGACAACAAGGCCCCACTCTTATAAAAGTCAACAGCAGACCCTACCCCAGTAAACAAGTATAGCAGTGGGGGCAACTTCATCAGCAGTAGCAATTTCCAGAGTTCTCAATACACAGAAAGGAAGGGGGCCAGACAACTGGTCAGAAGGAGATTACAGATGATTATTTGCTGCCACTGGGTACAGAACTTTGTTTCATTGACTGAACATGGAACACAGTGCCAAGGTGAGGAGGAGCACTAGTAAACTAGAATGTGTTGCTTTGAGGAATAGGAATCCTGGTCAGAGGCTCATCACAAAAAAGAGTGTTTGTGGTCGTTCATAGACCACAGCATAGGCCATGAAAGCCTTAAACTGTAACACTTTGGAAGAAATGAAAACTCACAAGACCCCATAATTACCTCTGAAAATAACAGCACAAAAAGAACCAGAGGTTTAGGACAGTGTGCCCTCCACCCCAGAAGCAGAGGCTAACTTTAACATAAAGTTAAAGGTCAAGAAATAGACAAGAAAAATAAGGGGAGGACAGAGAAATCTGACCAAAAAAGTTACTATGGTGACAGGGAAGATCAAAACACAAACAGAAGAGGACTACAATGTCAAAATGGCCACAAGTGAAGCCTTCCCAAATAAAAATGTGGATTGGTGTCAGGCCCAAAAGGAACTCCCAAAAGACCTTAGAAATAATCTTAAACATCAACTAAGAACACCCAGTTGGGTATCTTACCCTACAGGAAAGAAGAGGGGAAGATCATAAGAGGGGGGATGATAGAAGGAAGTACACATTGGGGGAGAAGGTAGTTAGAAGCAAACACTTTTGAAAAGGGACAGGGTCAAAGGAGAAAATAGAATAAATGGGGAGCAGGATAGGATGGAGGGAAATATAGTTAGTCATTCAGAATATGACTACTATGGAAACGTTTTCCATTACTACACATGTAAAACCTATATTGCTTGTCTTGTCAGTGGGGGTGGGAGAGGAGGGGAGAAGGGAAAGAATCTTGAATTCAAAGTTTTAAAAACAATTATTTTTAAAAATTGTTTTTTACATGCAAACAGGAAAGAAGATATATAGCAATGGGGTACAGAAATCCAACTTGCACTACAAGAAAGTAAGGGGGAGGTTTGGGGGGAGGGAAGGGGTATTCAGTATGCTTGCCATCTTAAGGTGGGGGATAGGGGAGAGATGGGAAGAAAATCTGTAACTCAAAATCTTTGGGAAATGAATGTTGAAAACTAAAAATAAATTTTAAAAATCATCAAGTAATAGAAATAGAATAAAAAATGGGGAACAGAAATGAGAATGGTACAAGAGAATAATGAAAAACAAGCAACAGCTTCAGAAAGGAAAAAAAAATGGAAAAAGAGTGTGCAAAAGTTCACTGAAGCAACAATTCCTTAAAAAGTAGAATTGGCCAAATTTAAAATGAGGTACAGAAGCTTACTGAAGAAGATAATCCTTAAAACATGTAATTGGGCAAGTGAAAGCTAATGACTTCATGAGGCATCAAGAAACAATAAAACAAAATCAAAAAATTAAAAAATAGAAAAGAAAATGTGAAAATCACATTGGAAAAACAACCGACACAGAAAATAGATCTGGGAGAAATAATTTAAGAATGATTGGACTAGGGCCTGTTAGGTGGTGCAGTGAATAGAGCACCCACACTGGAATCAGGAGGACCTGAGTTCAAATCCAGCCTCAGACACTTAACACAAAACTAGCTGTGTGTCTTTGGGCAACTCACTTAACACCAATTGCCCTACCCTTCCCCCCTCCAAAAAAAAAAAGTAAAAAAAAAAAGAAAAAAGAATTATTAGACTACCAGAAAGTCATCAATTAAAAAGAGCCTATATCTTTCAAGAAGTTATCAAAGAAACCTATCCTAATATCTTAAAATCAAAGGGTAATTGAAAGAATTCATTGAATACCTCCTGAAAGAGATCACAAAGTCAAAACTCCTAGGAATACTATAGCCAAATTCCAGAGGTCCCAGGCCAAGGAGAAAATACTGCAAATAGTCAAAGGGAAACAATTCAAATATCATGGACGCATAGTCACAATTACACTGGATTTAGTAGCTTCTACATTAAAGGTTTGAAAAGCTTGGAATACCATATTCTGGAAATACAGTCAAGAATCATCTACCAAACAAAACTGAGTATATAATCTTTCAGGTGGGAGGGGGGGCTCATGGATATTTAATGAAACAGAAGACTTTCAACCATTTCTGATTAAAAGAGCAGCCCTAAACAGAAATTGTGATTTTAAAATATGAGGCTCAAATAAAACATAAAAAGGTAAACAAGAGAAACATAAAGGAGTATATAAGTAATAGAATAATATTGTGCTATGAGAAATGACAGTCAGAGTGCTTTCAGAAAAACCAGTTAAAGCTAAAGTTAAAAGTCAAGAAATGGACACGAAAAATAAGGGGAGGGCAGAGAAACCATTAAAGTTAGGCTCTACTTCTGGGGTGGAGGGCATACTGTCCTTATATGAACTGATGCAAAGTAAAGTGAGCAAAACCAGAACACAGTACTGTACACAATAACAGCAATATTACCTGATGATCAACTGTTAATGAGTCAGCTCTTCTCAGCAATACAATGATTCAAGACAGTTCCAAAGGACTTATAATAAAAAATGCTATACAACAACTCCAGAGAAAGAAGTGATGGAGTATGAATGCAAATTGAAGCATAGTATTTTTCACTTTTGTTTTTTCTATTTTTTTTATTGGGGGGATGGGTGGGTCCCTGTGTTCTATTTAATGATATGACTGATATGAAAATATATGTTACAAAATTGAAAATGTATAACCAATATCAAATTGCTTACTGTCTCAAGGAAGAGGAAAGGAAGAGAGGGAGGGGAAGGAGAGAATCTGGAATTCAAAATTTTCTAAAATGAATGTTAAAATTGTTTTTATATTCCATTAGGGAAAATAATTTTATTAAAATATAACAAAAAGCACAATAAATTCCCAAAGGGGAAAAAATAGAAAGGAAGGGGCTCTATCACTAGCAGACCTCAAACTGAACTACAAAGCAATAGCCATTAAAATGATTTATTACTGGCTTAAAAATATTTTGATCAATGGAAGATTAGTATATAACAGAAGTAAATTAACACATTAGTATGGTCTTTGATAAACCAAATCTATCCAATTGCTGGAAAAAAAGACTCATTAATTGACAAAAATTACTGAGAAAACTGGATGGGAGTCAAATGGAAAGTAGGTTTTGACCCAAACCTTGCACAATACATGAGGATGAGCTCCAAACAGATGCATGATCCACAAAAAAACAAAAAAGTCACAGTATAAACAAATGGGAGAAAAAACAAAAAAAATACCTTTTTTTCTGTGGATGGGGAAGAGTTAATGACTAAACAAAAGGTAAAGAAGATCACACCAGATAAAATGGATCATTTTAGTTACATAAAATTCGAAACATTTTGCACCAAAAAAATATAAAAATAAAGGACGAATGATCAATGAGGGGAAATCATTCCAAGAAGTTTCTCTGAAAAAGGGCTCATATCCAACATATATAAAGAATTGATTAAAATTTTGACTGAGTCATTTCCCAATAGATAAATAGTCAAAAGATATGAAAAGACAGTCTGAAAATGAAGTTTAATCTATCACTAATCATATGAAAAATTTTCTGTCATTAATAGTTAGAGAAATGCAAATTAACACAACTTTAATATTCTACCTGATACTTCTCAGACTGGCAAAGATGACAAAATGAGGAAAATGACAAATGTAGACAGCATTGTGGGAAATCAGATATGCTACTGCCCTGTTGGTGGAGCAATTAGTCCAGTTATTCCGGATAGCAAATTGGAACCATGCTCACGAAGTTACCAAATTGTGCCTACCCTTTTACCCTGCTAGGCATACACCCAAAAGAAATCAAAGAGGAAAATTTTATTTATATGTATATATGTATATGTGTGTATATTATGTATATATGTTCAAAAATACTTCTAGGGGGTCTTTTCATGATAGCCACATCTTGGAAACTAATGAGGTGTCTACATAAATGGAGATGGTTGCAGTAAACTATGGCATAAGCACGTGATTAAATATTATTATTATATGTAATGGAAATGCTGAAATGAACTTCAGAGTAAACTGGGAAGATCTTTATGAATTGATACAAAGTGAAAACTAAGAGAAACATGTCCATAATTTATAACATTATCATAGAGAAAGACAACATTGAAAAGCCAAATATTGAAGTGATTATAAACAATGAGCCTAAAAAATGAACATGAAACATGCTACTCACCTCCTGACAGAAAATTAATGAGATTGAAACAAAAATGGAACACAGATTCCTGGACATGCCTAGGATAAGAGTTTGTGTCTTTTTTTTTCTTTTTGATTATACAACATATGTATTGAGGGCTTGGTTTTTCTTTTAATTTGTTGAATATGGTAAAGTGAGAGTTGCTGATTAACTTTTAAAAATATATATTCTGTGTAAAACAAAAACAATTTGGGACTGAGGGAATTATGCTTCCCAAATATGCTAAATTTAACAAATCTGTGGAAGCCAACCATAGCTCCTTCATAAATACTGCAGACTGTCTGGAGAAAATTGAAGGGGGATAGAAAGGAATATACCTTTTTCTCAGTGGTACATGGCACAAACACAAAAATTAACCATGTACTAGGGCATAAAAACATTACAATCCAGTGCAGAAAGGCAGAAATATCAAAGGCATCATTTTCAGAGCATGATGCAATAAAAATTACATGTAATAAAGGGCCATGGAAAGAGAGACTAAAAATTAATTAGAAACTAAATATTCTAATCCTAAAGAATGAGTGGGGTAAAACAACAAATCATAGAAACAATCAATAACTTCATTCAAGAGAATAACAATAATGAGACAATCTGCCAAAATTTATGGGATGCAACAAAAGTGGTTCTTAGAGGAAGTTTTATATCTCTGAATGCTTACATGAATAAAAGAGAGAAAGAGGATAACAATGAATTGGGCAAGCCACTGAAAAAGCTAGAAAGAGAACAAATTAAATACCAAATTAGAAATATTGAAAAACAAAGGAGTGATTAATAAAATTGAAATTAAGAAAACTATTGAACTAACAAATATAAGTAAGAGTTGGTTTTATGAAAAAAGACAATAAAATTGATAAACCTTTTGGTTAATTTGATTTTTAAAAAAAAGAAAGAAGAAAACCAAATTACCAGTATCAAAAAATGAAAAGGGTGAATTCACCACCAATGAAGATGAAATTAAAACAATTAAGAATTATTTTGCCCCACTCTATGCCCATAAATTTGATAATATTAGTGAAATGGATGAATATTTACAAAAATGTAAATTACCTAGATTAACATAAAAGGAAGAAAAAATGCTTAAATAACACCATCCCAGAAAAGGAAATTGAACAAGCCATCAATGAACTCACTAGGAAAAAATCTCCAGGGACAGATGGATTTATAAGTGAATTCTATCAAACATTTAAAGAACAATCAATTTCTATATTATATAGTATATTTGGGAAAATTGGAGGAGGCCTACCAAATTCTTTTTATGATACAATTATGGTACTGATACCTAAACTGGAAAGAGTCAAAACGGAAAGAAAATTATAGACAAATTTCCCTAATGAATATAGATGGAAAATTTTTAAATAAAATAGTAGCAAAAAGATTACAGCAACTTATCATGAGAATAATACACTTTAATCAGTTAGGATTTATTGCAGGAATCCAAAACTAGTTCAATATTAGGAAAACTATCAGCATAATTGATCATATCAAGAACAAAACTAAGAGAAACTGTATGATTATCTCAAAGATGCAGAAAAAGCTTTAGACAAAATACAACACCCATTCTTATTAAAAATACTAGAGAGAATAGGAAAAAATGGAGCCTTCCTTAAAATGAAAAGTAGCATCTACCTAAAACCATCAGCAAGCATTATATGTAATGGGGATAAGCTAGATAAATTTCCAATAAAATTGGGGGTGGAACAAGGATGTCCATTATAATCACTGTTATGGTACTAGAAATGTTAGCTTTAGCAATAAGAGAAGAAAAAGAAATTGAAGGAATTAGAATAGGCAAAGAAGAAACCATATATGTACTCAGAGAATCCTAGAGAATCAAGTAAAAACCTACTTGAAATAATAAACTTTAGCAAAGTTCCAGGATGTAAAATAAACCCACATAAATCACCAGCATCTCTATATATTACTAACAAAGCCCAACAGTAAGAGATAGAAAGAGATATTCCTTTTAAAGTTACTAAAGACATGATAAAATATTTGGGAGTCTACCTGCCAAAATAAAGCCAGGGACTTATATGAAGACAATAACAAAACACTTTTCATACAAATGAAGTCATATTTAAATAATTGGAAAAACAGGTGGTAGAGCCAAAGATGGTGGAGTAGAAGCAGGAAATCCCATGACCTCCCCACACAACCACCTCAAATACCTATAAAATATGACTCTAAACAAATTTTAGAGCTACAGAACCCACAAGGTGACAGAGAAAAACAAATCTCCCACTGAAGACAGCCTGGCAGGCTGACAGGAAGGCTTCATAGCACTGCGTTGGGAGCTGAGAACAGTCTCACATAAGCCACGCCGTTTTGATCCCAGGGAGGCAGCAGCAGCAAAGAGTGACAGCTTAGTCTCTTCTTTGCCTAATTTGATTCTTTCAATTTCTTTTTCTTCTCTTATTGATAAAGCTAACATTTCTAATACCAAATTGAATAAAAAGGGTGATAATGAACATCCTTGCTTCATCCCCAATCTTACTGGAAATGCTTCTAGCTTATCCCCATTACATATAATGCAAGCTGATGGCTCTAGATGCTACCTATTATTTTAAGGAAGACTCCATTTATTCCTATACTTTCTAGTGTTTTTAATAGGAATGGATGTTGTATTTTGTCAAAAGCCTTTTCTGCATCTATTAAGAAAATCATATGGTTTCTGCTAGCTTTATTGTTGATATGATCAATTATACTGATGGTTTTCCTAATATTTAACCATCCTTGCATTCCTGGAATAAATCCTACCTAATCAAAGTGTGTTATTCTTGTGATAAGTTGTTGCAGTCTTTTTGCTGATACTTTATTTAAAATTTTCGCATCTATATTCATGAGCAAAATTGGTCTATAATTTTCTTTCTCTGTTTTGTCTCTTCCTGATTTAGATATCAGTACTATATTTGTGTCTGAAAAGGAATTTGGTAGGACTCCTTCTTCACAAATTTTCCCAAATAGTTTGTATAGTATTAGAATCAATTCTTCTTTAAATGTTTGATTGAATTCACTAGTAAATCCATCTGGCCCTGGAGATTTTTTCCTAGGGAGTTTGTTGATAGTTTGTTTGATTTCTTTTTCTAAGATGGGGCTATTTAAACATGTTATTTCCTCTTCTGTTAATCTAGGCAACTTATATTTTTATATTCATCCATTTCACTAAGATTGTCAAATTTATGGGCAGAAATTTGCGTAAAATAATTCCCAATGATTGTTTTAATTTCCTCTTCTTGGAGGTAGATTCACCCTTTTCATTTTTTATATTTGTGATTTGGTTCTTCTTTCTTTTTTTATCATATTGACTAAAGGTCTATCAATTTTATTGGTTTTTTCATAAAACCACGTCATAGTTTTATTTATTAATTCAACAGTTTTCTTAATTTCAATTTTATTAATCTCTCCTTTGGTTTTCAGTATTTCCAATTTTGAATTTAATTGAGGATTTTCAATTTGTTCTTTTTCTAACTTTTTCAGGCACATGCCCAATTTATTGATCTCCATTTTCTCTATTTTATTCATGTATGCAGTCAGAGATATAAAACTTCCCCTAAGAACTGCTTTCATTGCATCCCATAAGTTTTGGTATGTTGTCTCACTGTTGTCATTCTCTTGAATGAAGTTACTGATTGTTTCTATGATTTCTTGTTTGACCCACTCATTCTTGAGGATTAAATTACTTAGTTTCCAATTAGTTTTTAATCTATACTTCCATGGCCCTTTATTACATATAATTTTTATTGCATCATGATCTGAGAATGATGCATTTAATATTTCTGCCTTTCTGCACTGAATTGTGAGGTGATTATGCCCTAGTACATGATCAATTTTTTATGTATATGCCATGTACCACTGAAAAGAAGGGATATTCCTTTTTATCCCCACTCAATTTTCTCCGGAGGTCTATCATATCTACCTTCTCTAAAATTGTATTCACCTCCTTAACTTCTTGTTTATTTTGAGGTTAGATTTATCAAGTTCAGAGAGAGGAAGATTGAAGTCCCCTACTAGTATAGTTTTGCTATCTATTTCTTCCTCTAACTCCCTTAATTTCTCCTCTAGAAATTTGGATGCTACACTGCTTGGTTCATATATGTTTAGTAATGATATTGCTTCATTTCCAATGGTGCCTTTTAGCAGGATATAGTTTCCTTCCCTATCTCTTTTAATTAGATCTATTTTTGCTTTTTGCTTTATCTGAGATAAGGATTCCTACTCCTGCTTTTTATTACTTTAGCTGAAGAATAATATATTTTACTACAGCCTTTTATCTTTACCCTGTGTGTATCCCCCTGATTCAAATGTGTTTCTTGTAAACAGCATATTGTAGGATTATGGTTTTTAATCATTCTGCTATCTGCCTCCATTTTATAAGAGAGTTCATCCCATTCACATTCACAGTTATGATTACTATCTGTGTCTTTCCCTCCATCTTATTCCCTCCCCTGTTTATGCTTTTATTTCTCCCTTCCCCTCCTTAAGACTTTTCCTTTTGACCACCAAGACCTCCCTCAGTATTTCCTCCCTATCAACCACCCCTCCCTTTTTCTACCTTTCCCCCTTACTGCTTCTTCCTTCCCTTCTAACCACCCACCCTTTTCTTACCCCTTCTTGCTCCTACTGCCTATAGGGCATGATAGATTTTTACATGTAACCTAGTATGTTATTTCCTCCTTGAATCAAGATTTATGAGAATAAATCTCATACAGTGCTCCTCTTCCTCCCCTCTTTCCCTCTATTATGATAAGTTTTATGTCTCTTCATGATAAATGATTATGTTATTCCCTTCTTACACCAAATCCAATGAGAGCAAAACTCATATAATGTTCATCTCCCTCCCTTCTTTCCCCCTACTAACGTGTTTTTCATGACTCTTAGTGTGGCATAATTTCCCCTTTTCTGCTTTCTCCTTTCCTCTTCTCCCATTACATTCCCTTTGTACCCCTTAAAAAGGTTTTTTATTATCGTTTTAGTTAATTTATACTCACATCCTCTATTTATCTATATCTCTTTTGCATGTCATGATAAGTATACAATTCTCAGTATTGACAGATATCAGCTTCCCATATATTAAACTGTTTGCTCTTATTAAATAACAAGTTTTGTGTGTGTGTGTGTGTGTGTGTGTGTGCGTGTTTTCCTTGTTTACCTTTCTATGTCTCTCTTGAGTCTTGCATTCAGAGATCAACTTTTCCATTGAACTCTGGCTTTTTCATCAGGAGTATCTGGAAGTCTCTTATTTCACTGAATGACCATCTCCTTGCCTGAAAGATTATGTCCAATTTTGCTGGATAGTTGATCCTTGGTTGTAGCCTGAGCTCTTTTGCTTTATGAAATATCATATTCCAGTCCCTCTGATCTTTCAATGTAGAAGCTGCTAGATCTTGTGCAATCCTGACTGTAGTTCTGCGATATGTGAATTGTTTCTTTCTGGCTGCTTGTAGTATTTTCTCCTTTACCTGGAATTTGGCTACAACATTTCTCTGAGTTTTCAATTTGGGATCTCTTTTAGGAAATGCCTGGTGGATTCTTTTGATAAGTGTTTTACCTTCTGATTCTAGGACCTCAGGAAAGTTTTCCTTGATGATTTCTTTCAAAATGCTGTCCAGGTTGTTTTTTTCATCATGACTTTCCAGTACACCAATAATTCTTAGATTATCTCTCCTGGATCTGTTCTCCAGGTCAATTACTTTTCCATTGAGATATTTTACATCTTTTTCTAATTTTCATTCTTGAGGTTTGTTTGACTGATTCTTGATGCCTCATAGAGTCATTAACTTTGATTTGACTGATTCTAATTTTTAGCAAATTATTTTCCTCAGTTAATTTTTGAAGTTCCTTTTCCTTATCTTCAGAATTTATTTTTAGGGATTTATTTTCTTCAGTCAGATTTCTTTTTTTTTTTCCATTTCACACACTTTTTTTCACAGTCTTTTTTTTCCATTTCACAAACTTTACTTTTTTAAGGAGCTGTTTTCTGTAGTGAAATGGGTTTTTTTTCTATTTTCACAATTGTAATTTTGGAAGAATTGGTCAATTTATCTTCTATCTCTCTAATTTGGTTTTTAAAGTCCTTCTTGCACTCTTCCAAGAATGCTTTCTGGGCTTGAGTTCAGTTCATATTCTTTTTTGGGGCTTCAGTGATGGGTGTAGAGTCAATGTTGTCTCCTGAATTTGTTTCTTCACATTCACAATAATAGGATTCTAAAGTTTTTGTCTTTGCAATCTATTTTTTCCCATTTTGAGGCACAGCCTTAGCCATGCCCTTCCTTTAAGTCTCCCAAGCCTTCAGTTGGTTCCACTATTTTAAGATTTTACTCTGGGGCAATATTGTCTGGGTTTTCAGGAGGCCTAATTTCTAAAATATATAGAGAACTGAGTCAAATGTACAAGAACACAAGTTATTCCCTAGTTGACAAATGGTCAAAGGATATGAACAGGCAATTTCCAGAGGAAGAAATTAAAGCTATCTATAGTCATATGAAAAAAATGATATAAATCATTATCTAATCTAATTAATCTAATCTAGTCATTCATTAGAGAGATGCAAATCAAAACAACTCTGAGTTATCACATCTTACCAGTCAGATTGGTTAAGATAACAAAACAGGAAAATGATAAATATTGGAGAAGATGTTGGAAAGTTGAAACACTAATTCATTATTGATGGAGTTGTGAACTGATGCAAACATTCTGGAAAGCAATTTGGAACTCTGCCCAAAGAGCCATAAAATGTGCATACCCTTTGACCCAGCAATACCCCCTTCTAGGGATGAATCCCAAAGAGATCATAAAAATGGGGAAAGGACCCACATGTACAAAAATCTTTACAGCAGCTCTTTCTGTGGTGACAAAGAACTGGAAAATGAGGGGATGCCCATACACCACAAGTTGTGGTGTATGAATGTAATGGAATACTATTGAACTATAAGAAATGATGAACAGGCCAACTTCAGAAAACCCTGGAAAGACTTATATGAACTTATGCTAAGTAAAGTGACCAGAACCAGGAGAACATTGTACACAATAACAGCCACAGTGTGCAGTGACTGACTTTGGTGGTCTTGGCCCTTTTCAGCGATGCAAGGACCTAAAACAATTCCACAGAACTCACGATCAAAAATGCCATCCACATTCAGAGAAAAAACTATGGAGTCTAAATGAAGATCAAAGCAGATTATTTTCTGTTTTTTGTTTGTTTTGTTTTATTTTTTTTCTTTCTCATGATTCCTCACATTCTTTCTAGTTCTTCCATACAGCTTGAAAAAATGTGAAAATGTGTTTAATAGGAACTTATATGTAGAGTCTATATCAGATTGCATGCCATCTTGTGGAGGGAGAGGGAGACAAGTTAAAATTTATGGAAGTAAATATTGAAAACTAAAAATAAATTAATTAACTTAAAGAAAAGTCTAAAGATCTGAGCCAAAAAACCTCACAAACCAGCTAACAATAAAGAATATATGTGTATATACAATATATATATATATGTGAGTATAGACATATGTAGGTATATATATTTGTGTATACATGTGTAGGTATGCATATTACTTGCCTATGTGGATGAGCACATACATATTTGTATTATATATCTAACAATATATATGTACTGTGTGTATATTAATATGTGTGTGTTTGGATGTATTATAAATGGATATTACATATACTGTAATGGTGGGTGGTGAAACCATCTTTCTTCATTTTAGCCTTTATGCCTTAACAGGATGAGAAATCATCCCAGTCAGTCCTAGACCTTAGACTGAGTGTGAAGTTTTTAATAGTCTTTTGATAAAGTGAAATAATATCAAACAGAAAGCCTGTTCCAAATGGCCAAGGAATTTGTCATGTCATTTGAGTCCTTTATAAAAGCATTGAATTACCTGGAATTAAAGTTCAGCAAAACTACCCAGGAGACAGGAGTCATTTCAGAGACTTAAGCAAATGTGGCTTTCCAGAAAAATTCCTAAGAAACTATTGGAGAGGATGGGGTGTATAGGTTTTCTAGCTTTGGCATTGGACAAGTCTCCCTTCATCCCTGGTTACAGAAACTCCTTAGGAAATTCAAAAGATTCAGAAGATTTTGAGCTCAGCATCTGAGCATTGTGCACACACACATACACACATACACACATGCACACACATACATACGTACACACACATACACACATGTGTACACACACACATGTACACACACATCCATGAACAATGGGGGGAGAAAGGGCAGAATTATTGTGCTTATCCAAAGTTTCTTGAGTATCCCATGAATAGAAGAAAACTATCTCTAAGTTATTCCCTTCCTACATGTACTTTGTAAGCTTTAGTCCTTTTTATGCCCTTGAGGAGGAGTGTATCCCAGACTTTGGGGAAGGGGGTGCTTGGTGCTAACTTCTTATTGCAACACCTTAGCCAGTCGTCCCTTTCTAAAAGCTACCATAGGCTGGCTAGTTGATTCCCAATTCAATCTCAGGAGATAAGCATGCCTGTTGGAGCTCAAGGAGACTTCCATAATTATTCTGACTACCCAAGGATGGCCCCTAGAACCTTGAGGTGAAAAGAGAGTCTTTTTATTAAGCCTAACCTAATCTGTGAGGTTCGGAAATGGAATAAAATTCTTCTGAATTGGCATGGGCTAGATATAGAATTGGGAAGAATGCTAAAATCAAGGTTTGTTAATCATATCAGTCCCTAACATTAACTGCATGAGCCCACAATTCTAAAAATGGCATTATCCACCTTTTACAAGTAATCTGTACCCAATGAACAACGAGGACTTTTTTCCCTGAAAATCTAGCTGGTGTAGACTTTCTGCCTGGTATTTAGAAATGAAAGGGGTTGGGATTGTCTGTTTCTTTGTCCTCAGTATGTCTGTTAGCTACTCCTACATTGACTAAAAATGAGAATGAAAGCACAGCCCTTGCTGTATGCCAACTGGAAAGGACCCTCATGCTCATTGTGAGTGATTGGTTTGCTCTGTTCTTGTCATTCCCAGATCCTCAGCAACCTCTCTCCATTCCAAGTGCACAGGGATAGATTTGTTTTGTAACCTCTGCCCAGTCATACAGTGTTTTTATTCCTCCCCTCCCCATGGGCACTGTGCCAGTGTTGTTTGCTTCACATTCATTGTATCCCAGGGCCTGCTTTTACCAGGAGTATTGTCTGATTCAATTACTCCTTTTTTTCTGCCTGTAAGTGATATCACCCTTTGACTTTAATTTCTGCTCCTGACAGCTGCCCAGACAATGCTCTCCACCAGAGAGAGGAGTAGACCCTAGACCCTGTGCTTTGAACCCATACCCATAAAATATTCACATTCAATTAAAAGACAACAGCACTCAAGATAGAAATGGAGTGCCCTAGAGCTCCCAAAGCAGACTGTGGTAATTGACATGCTAGAACCTTTCATGCTATTACCCCGCTTGTCATTCTGAGGCATCATGAAGAATGCACACATTCTGAAGTGGGCCACGCAGCAGGAAGGGCAAGGTGGAGGCCTCCCAGAAATTTTGAGCTCTGGATCTGCAAAGTCATTGATACCATGGAGGCATTGATATATGTTAGGAATTAATACAGTAGGTGTTTTAGAACAAACACATGCTTATCTTGCTTTTAGATCCCTGGCACTGAAATAGAAAAAAAAATGCTAAAGAGGTAGAAAAAATATTTGTCCATTTTAGTCTTTAACTGGATAGTCCTTCTTCATGAACAATGGAGTCAGAGAGGAGAAGGAGATTACTAAACAACAAAAGTTGATTAAGTGACTTCTGGATGCCAGGAATTGGTCTGGGTGCTGAAGATGTAGGGACAAGAATGAGACAGGCCCTGAATTGATGAACAGGAATTTTTCAAATATTTCCTACGTGCCAAACACTACACTAAGTGCTGGAGACATAAAGAAAGACCAAAAGAGCCCGTGCTCTCAAGAAGCTTACATTCTTGGGTAGACACTTGGGTAGATAACATAGAAACAAACATCCCCAAAAATGTATACATTATGCATTGGGGTATCTGACAGGGAAGGTAGTATCTTTGAGGAGAACCCAGAAAGATCTCATATTGAGGCCTGAAGGAAGCCAGGGATTCTAAAGGTGACTTGAGGGAGAGCATCCCACACACAGGTGACAGTCAGGGGACACGCTGAGAATTGGGAGATTGAGTATTGTTGGGGAAAGGACAGCAAGGAGACCAGTGAAACCATATCCAAGTGAGAGTAAGATACAGGATGACTGGAAGGAAAGAAGGGGTCAGGTTGGGAAGGGTTTTAAGAGTTAAGTGGGGGATTGACTATTTGATTCTGGCAGTAATAGGGAGCCACTGAAGTTTATTGATTAAGGAGGTGAGAGTTAATATTCAATGAGTGGAGACAATAGGTACATTGACAATTAGATTGAAAGTTACCCAAAGTTAGTGCAGAGTTAGAGCAGGGTTTGAAGTGAAGTCATGAGGCCCTGTCAGTAGAGATCAGTGGTGAAGAGAATAGGCAATACTGGAACATTGAAGATAAACTGAGAGATAAAATAGGACTCTAAACCAATCCTAGAACTCCAAAACGCACACAAAGATACTTCCCACTAAAGTCAGCTCGGCTACGAGGAACCATATCAGCACTGCAAACCGAAACCAGCCTGGCCTAAAGCTGCGGCTGTGCCCCGGGGGCGGCTGGATGGGAGGAGTGGAGGAGCTGAGGAGCTT
>CM053581.1:584942926-584963238 GCA_028627135.1 Pseudochirops cupreus
CTTCAGTCTCCATTTAAACTCTAGTCTTTCTATATCTTTCTCTGAGTTTAGGTATCTCCTTCCATCCTGAGGCTTGTAGAGTTGTTCTGTCATGTTTCTTAACTGTACTCTGTCCCCCAGATGATGCCTCAAGATAGTTTTCTGACTGGAGAGAACCCACAGTAGCTGGTTATTCCACACCTGTCATGATGCACTCTGGCCGTATGCTAGCCATGCTCCTCCTTTTCCCTTCCCTTTTAATCTGTTTTTCATTTCTTGGAAGTTGTCATAAAAGCATACTCCATTCCTAGGAAGAGGAGAGGTTAGTCCACTGCCCTATGACTCCAGAACAAATAAACCCTGCCTTGGAGATCACAATGCATGACAACACAGGTGTAGTCTTCCCTTAATGGAAGAGAAACTTCAAAAGAGCAGGTATTCAGTTATTTTCAGGATATATGTCTACAGGACTTATCACAGTCTCCAGCGCATAGAAAACACTGAAGATGATTTTATTTATTCCTTTCTTCATATGTGGGATAAGGAAAATAATTTCTCTTCTATTTACCTCACTGAATTATTTATTGTTTAAATGAGAAAATAAATAAAGGAGTTTCAAATGAACTCTATGTGCTACATAGTTTTCAGCCATTATTATTATAATTATTATCTCAGAGAAAAATTATGGTAAACACTAAAAGTATACAATTCAAGTTTTATTTTTTCGAGGGCAGGTTTAACAAAACTTCAGTTTTAGGAGTGATGAATTCTTGAAAAAGAGTGAAATGCACCTAGCAGGCTCTTCTTAAAAAGAACCAAAGAAATCATTGCTTGCCAGTGAATCTCTGATCATTCCCTCAGGCATTCTCCCTTCCTATGGCCTGAGTTCCAACTATACTGGATCTAGCCCTTCCCCTCTTCTTCTGCCTTCCCCTTTCTGACTTGTAAGACCATCTCTTATGGGGCAGTGAGGAGGGACAGTGCAGAGAGCACTGGCAGGAGTTCCTTCCTTTGGAAGCAGAAGCCTCCTCTGACACTTACTAGCTGTGTGATTCTGAACAGGTGATTTTGCCTCTCTCAACCTCAGTTTGCCCATCTGTAAAAGAAGAGATAATAACGGCTACATTTCAGGGTTAGTCAAAGGATTAAATGAATAAATAAATAAAAAGTGCTTCATAAACCTTCAATTGATACACAAATTCTATCTCCTACAGTTATTGTATGACTATTGATATTGTCTATCTCTGTCTCCATATATTGATATCTCCTCCAGGATCGCAGCTGATGCTACTTTGTCCCTGACACTGCCAGGGAAAATGACTCCTTTCTCTTGAAATTTCCATGGCATCCTACTTAGTTCTCCTGCTTTTACTTATTCCAGTCTCCCTTTTTTCCTGTAGCTTTGTGTGTATGTGTTCTCCTCTCACCCATTAGCACAGCAGCCTCTTAGGAAGAGGGCCAATGCTATATCTCTGTTTTGCCAGGGGGTAGCAAGTGTCCTACACATTACAAGTTCTTAACAGCTGATTTGAAATTCTTGGGATTATTTGAAATCAGTTTTAGATTTTTCTGACCATTCACATGTGATTCGCATGCCAGATGGACTGCCATGAGACAAAGGTCCTGAGGACAGTTTGAATGCTGCCCCAAATATTCAGCTCCTAATTCTCACCCAGAGACTTCACTCTATGCCAGTGCTCAGTGTCTTGCCACTCACCTTCTGTGCACCAATATGGGTTACAATGAGCAAAGGGGACTTGACAGGCCGAAGAAGACAAGCCTCATGTCAGAGACCATACCTACTAATGGGTAATTCTTCTTTCTCTCTCTGCCCCTCCTCCCACACCCCACTGTGTAACCTCAGGTACTTCTGATCATATACAGAGATCTAGTGTCTAGGATGGGGGGGAGGTCCTTTTGGCCTCTCCCCTGAATTAGACTCCCTGGAGGTATTTTGCCTCCTTTCATTTCTAAGATACTGCCTTCTACAGATTTCCCAGAGTTCCATCAGTGATGGTCATCATTCCTCCTGATCTTTCACTCCTAGCATGTAGCACTGATAGCCTCATTTTACAGAGGAAAGACTTGTTTATTGTGGACTCCTCTCACTTTCATTGTAGGGGCTCAGAAACTCATGTCATGGCAGTATTAGACCTCTAACAGAGGGCCAGACCAGGAAGCTTCTTTGCCCTACAGATGATTTGTTTTGATATCTGAATGCACAAGAGTTAACCCTATCCCACATATCTCTTCCATGGGAAGGCTTCTATATCATTGACTTGGTTGGATCAGGGTGAAATCATAGAGCAATGGCTTCTTTCCCATCGCTCCCCCATGGGTACTTCCTAGTGGCCTGTAATCTTGATCTCAATCCCAACTACTACAATTTCCCCTCAGGGCTCTCTGTTATCAACTGTGTGGAGTTATTCAAGTTGCCAGCAACTTCTTCCTTCAGTATCTAGTGCAGAGGGTGGGGTGGGCAAGGCAAACATTGTGTTAACACTGTTGTATTCTGGGGAGAGGAAGGAAAAAAAAGTATACAGTCCTGCTGTAGGGATTTTGTTTCATGGTGAATTACCAATAAGAGAGATAAGGCTTCCTCAAAATATATGGAAATTTATACCCTGGGCTGTGATGGCCTGTTTAGAAGGAATTTGGTTGACTGTTTGAATACATATTTATGTAGTTTTGAAATACACATTATTATGCTAATAAGTGTTTGGTGGATTTTCAAATGACCTCGAAAACCATGCCACCACTTGCAGTCGTCATGGCCTAGTTTCTTTAATGTATATTTGAAGTGCTAAGGAGGCTTGATATGATTTTTAAACACTCTAGAAATATAGAGAAACTCTTGTCAGTAGTTAAGGACTTTCAAGTTGAATCTCTGGGAAAAAAAAGACAAGTGGTTCTGTGGAAGAGAACTTTTGACTTCCCAGAATTTCATGAGCACTCTGCTCATTTTCAAATCCTTTGAGCATGTCTCTATTTCCCCTCAGTTTGTGGAGGGCTCGAGCTGTCTTACCAGTAATCCAGAGGCAGAAGTTTGTCATTGCTACAACTTACATGTCCAGACATTAGGGAAACCATGAGGGAGGGCTAAGTCTGCCCAGAGAAGTCTACAGCTTTCCTTTCACTAGTCCCTCAGGTCAGGAGCTGGGCTCCTGCTTACACAGTAGCTTGTCTGCTTCTTACCAGTGCCTGCTCCTCATCTCTTCCACAGCATCTACATGCTAGGAGGGCTGGGGCCCCTTACTGCTTGTCTGGCTGTAAGGCTGGGCTTGGTCAAGAAGCTCATACAGGAGAAGGATTCCTTTGTTTTTGTCTTTCTCTCCCCAAGTCCCAACTGGGACCTTTAGGAAAACAGGCACATAAGAACGACTTGTTAAACTGGAATGAATTAACTTCCATCTCCTTTAATTATATTTTTTGCTCATCTCTTTTCACCAAGTTGGTGAAAAGAACTAATTTTACATATGTCTGCAATGGACATCCTTGATAAATTGCTCTCATCCAGAGGAGATTGGAGAGTAACATGACAGAATCTACTTCGGGACTCTTCAGATTTTGAAGGACCATTTTAACATATGACCCACCATGACTTAGGCCTTCTATTAATGCTAAACCTCTGGGATTTGATAATTGTGATAAATGAAATGATTATGTTGAGATATACCAATGAGTGTGGCTATTTTGACTAATATAACAATCAAATCCATTGATTGGCTTTCTGGGTTACTTAGCAATTATCTTTTTTCTACAGCTGAAACAAATGAAAAATGTATGGGATGATTAGTTTGAAGTTGGATATTTGCCATCTGAGTCACTGAAATTGGTGCCTGATCTGTCCCTCTTCCATGTCTGAGTACAGGGGTCAGTGATCCAATGCATCTACTCACCTCTTCCTTCCTTCATTGTCCTGGAACTTTCCAAAACAAGATATCCCTTTCTGGCCAGGACACCTCTATAAGTGTCATCTTCCCATAAGAGTTGTCACCATTTTGTGGGTGAATAAGCTGGGGCCCAAGGATGTTAAATGACTTGCTCCTGCTCAAACAGCTCCTAAGTTATTGGCCAATGTCCCAGTCCAGGGTCTTCTGACAGCACTCTGTTCACAATCTGCCATGCTGGCATCACAGTACAGATGGCATCATGGTACAGATGGGCCCAAACTTATGTTTCTTTAGTTTCTCTTCACTGGGCACATAAAGTCATCTCATTTTACATGAAAAAAATCTTTCAATTAAGAGATTTTTAGGTCAGTTTAAACAATGTATTTAAATTTGTATCTTCCTTTTATGTATTGCATTTAAGCATCCTCATTTCTTTCTAGACACACAAGAGTAGGGGATCTTGGGATAGATTTTTGAGTCAATCAGCACCTCGCTCTGGGTTTTCTGGGGGTTTAGAGGTGACACTGAATTCACACAGGCCAGGGAAGGATCCCACCATTCTGGAAAGTGTTTGAGTCCAATGAGAGCCTTATGTCTGCCAAGTCCAGTCACATGTGTTTGCATTGGGAGGGGTTCATCACCAGGCTGTCCACAGAGTGATCAATCATTTGGCAACTGGAGCACTTGAGGACTCTCAACATAAATGGTGTCAATATGACATGAATTGGTGGAAAGAGATGGCACATGGGTATAACATAATATCCTGAAATTAATTAAGGAGATATGACAAGTGCTCTCTATGTTTGTAATTAGTGACAGGGGTTAGGGCAGTGGATACAGCACTAGGCTTAGATTCATGAGAAAACATCCAGGTGATTTCAGAACTATTTTAATGGCTTGCCTAAAGACAAATTAATAATTGGTTGCCAATTTGAGAATAAGTCTCTAGTAGAATTATATATGTATACACACATATATCACATACATGCGTGTATATATACATTGTATATAGATATATATGCCTTCTATCTCCACTTCTCCCTCTGACTCTATGTATATATGTATGTGTATGCATATGTAGCACGTGTGTCTATACATATAACTATATAGATTATACAGTCCATGTATACATCTATATTGTTGATGTTCACAAACACATACATATATACATAGGAGTCAGAGATACAGAGACCTCATGGAGGAGGTTGGAATATTTTATTTAAGATTACTTCATAAAACAAGACATAGCCAAAAAATTAGTTTGTAGAAAACTTAGAGAGCAACTCAAGTTAATCAGATCTTTAAAAAGTATAAAGATAATTAATGACTATAATAAAGAAACATGCATATACACATACCTACATATGTATATCTATATACAGCAGTGAGAATGAGGCACTTGACGTGTACTCCATTGATCTCCATAAAATGTCAAGATAGGTAGAATTCATCCTTCAGAATGTTGGGTGAACCCCTTCTGGAAGATTTATGGGAGGGCACATGTACATAGCATGTACATGGGCAACAAGGTGGTATAGTGGATGGGTCTAGAGTCAGGAAGTCTCTTCTTCCTAAATTCAAAATTGACCTTTGATACTTACTAGGAATGTGACTTGTGGCAAGTTGCTTAACTCCATTCGGCTTAGTTTTCTCATATGGAAAATGAATTGGAGAAGGAAATGACAGATCACTCCAGGATCTTTGCCAAGAAAACCCTAAATGGAGTCAATAGAGAGTCAGACATGACTGAAATGACTAAAAAAATATGTTCATGGAACAGAATGAAGAAAAATGATGAACTACGGAGTGTTCTTATAGGGTGTCTATATGAGTATAGATACATCAAAGTACTGAAATATTATATTTGGATTAAATATCAATTTTGCAATTACAATCTGGAGATGTCATGCAATTAATTTAGAAAAAAAAGATCTGACTCTCTTAGTGAGAGCTGAGCTCCATAAACATCCCCAATGGTCTGGGTAAGCTGAGTAGTCAAAAACCTCTAAATCTCCACCTGAACTTGGAGAGTCATAGTTCCCAGAACTAAGAGACTGTGAGTCTTGTGCTCTGCCCTGCTCAACCACCACCTACAATATTAGCTTGAGTTCATTCAACCATGGTTTATGAGGACATCAATGTTTGTGTTCATTAGTTAATCACAATCAAAACAATTCTTTAAAAATACTTAAAGAGTATTGATCAAGATGTGGTCATATTCTAATTGAAAATATCTAGGGGGTTGTGATGGGAAAGAGTCAACAGACTTGCTGCGCTTGGTAGAAATGGAAACAATTTTTGGAAGTTGTAAAAAGGAAAATCCTAATGATTGGAGCTGTCCAACAGTGGACAAGTACACCTCCTTTGGTGGTGCATAGAAAAAATTAGGAAGCAGAAGCTACTTTATTACATCTCCTGGTCTGTGACAAACTAAGTGTAAAACAAATGACAATGAACAATCTGGAGTTTCATCTCCATTGTCATCCTGAACAATCTTCCAGCTACCAACCTATTTCAATCAGTAGTGAAAATTTTCTGGAATCTCATTATGAGACTGAATTCCCAAGTTCACTTTTCAGTTCAAGATCCCTTCAAGCCTCTATGAAAGTAAATCAGGGACCTGGGCTTGGTATATAGAGAAAAGCATATTGAAATATATTCTAAAATGAAAATATTATTTTAGCACAGTCCTGCCCATGGCCAATAGGATCAGTCTCTTTTTATCAAACCCAGTGCCAAGACAGCATTACAGTAAGCATGCAACTTGTGTCTTGATCATTTGCTTTCAGCAGAATAGTCATCTTCCTTGGGGAAAAAAAAAAGCACATAAATGAAACTAGTGTTCCTCTTTTTAAATAGTAATGAAAGTGCAATGAAAAATGTGATTGGGTGGCTATTACCATTACTGACATCCTTGAAGTTATAAGAAACTGTTCCTGTTTTGATCAATAACCTTTCAAATTAAGAAAGTGATGTGATTTGACAGTATATTGGAGATTCCCTCTGGGTTGTATATTTTGGTTTGTAACTATTCAGCATTCTAGGGTCCATGGGATTCTAGTGACTTCTTGGGGATGAAAAACAGGGGAGAAAGAACATAATCTATGGAAAAAGTTAAGGTTTATTTTCCATTGTGGCAAGATATCAAATCAAAGTTGCTCAAAAATGTGTTTAACACAAGGTGAATATGAGAAGTATGAGAAAACTCTGAAAGAAATCTCAGATGTTGAATGTGATCAGTAGAAATATCACAGCCTTGGATTGAAGAGACCCCTGCCTTGTCCTCTCCTCTCTCACACAAACTGTGCCCTCATCACACCTTCTCTGAACCTCAACTTCCTCATCTATATGATCTATTTAATAATTGTACTACTTTCTGTACACGCTTGCTTTGAAGATCAAATTAAACAATATGTGGGAAATGTTTGTGAAGCTATAAATTACTATAGAAGTTGCTATTAATCAGTAGTTAGTTTTAGTAACTAGGTGCTGCAGTGGATAGAGCATCAGGCCTGGAATCTGGAAGACTCATCTTCTCTGTGGCCTCAGACACTTAGTAGCTATGTGACCCTGGGCAAGTCACTCAACCTTGTTGCCTCAGTTTCTTCTTCTGTAAAATGAACTGGAGAAAGAAATGACAAACCAGCTTAGCATCTTTGCCAAGAAAATCTCAAACGGGGTCACAAAGAATTGAACACTACTGAAACAACTGAACACATAGTCTTAGAAGTAAACACAACAAACTATTTGCTTCTCTCTAGTTTTTTTTCTTTTTCATAAAATATCTTTTGTCAATTGTCCATGCACATGGAGGCATTCCATGTTGCTATGGTCAGTTGGTTCCAGCTCTGTTTTTAGAAAGAAGCTTCCCCGCCACAACCCACTCACATGTGAAGGAGATGAATTGCCATTGTTGTTATCATACAGGATTGATTAGAAGGGAAGGTAGAGATGAGAGAATACACCTCTTCCTTTCCTCCCCATACAGCAAGGGACAAAGTCATCAGAGTATGATTAATTAGCTCTTTTGGCTATTCAGACTTTATGGTCTTTTGAATACTGCCTTCCACAGACAAACCATAACCTCTCTTGCTCAATGCTTCTTCAGGATTTTTTATCCCAAAAGCTTCCTAAAGAGGCTTTACTCAGCCCACTAGACATTTTCTAGTTCTCCTCATAGAAACTTCTTAGCCAGGGGTACAAAAAGGTTTTGGGGGCCCATGACTTTGGATTAAAAAATCTTTATTTCAGCATAAGTGATTTCTTTATACTCCTATGCTTTTTATTTTTACATATTTGATAACATCATTATGAGAAGAGGTCCACAGGTTTTGGCTAATTGCTTGAGGGGATCCACAACAAGAAGAGATACACTCCAATCCATTATTATTGTTAGTGCTGTGCACCCACAGGCTCTTTTCCCTTGTTCTTGCTACATGATGAACTCACCTCCATGTCCTTCATCCAAATCAATGACATTTGTCACTGTTTGTTTGTATATCAGTATCAGCAGGACACTCTAGCCTATTTACAGCCATCATATTTTCCCATCAGTTATCCAGTATGGGTTCATCTAGAATCAGGAACAATTACTTCACTTTATTTTTTTTTCAGTGGATTTCAGTAAGATATTTGGTAAACTCTCTCATAACATCCAAATTGAAAGGTGGAAACGTGGCACCAAGGACAGAGACCTGGGAGAAAAGGACACTTGGGGGGGGGTGTGTGTGTGTAAAGGATGCGGGTAGGGGGATTAGTGGGAGGTGTATAATTGGTTGAAAAACTTGACACAAAGAATCCTGATTTCCTCCACACTTTAACAATGGCCTCTAAACCATGTGTCTTAGCCAATGTTGTGCAGTAAATAGAGAACTGGCCTTCCTGGAGTCAGGAAGACAAGCATTCCAGTCCTTCCTCAATGACACACTAGATACAAAATCCAGGGCAAGTCATTTACCCTCTGTTTGTCCCAGTTTCCTTAATTGTAAAATAGGCGCAATAACAGCATCTGCCTTACAGGGTTGTTGTGAGGAAAAATTGAAATAACATTTGTAAAGCACTTAGCACTGTGCCTAATAAGCACCTCATAAATGTTAATTCCCTTCCTTCTTACCACTGAGTCTCTCAGGTTCCCCAGGGAACTTTCTAAGATTAGTAGTTACAGAACTGGTGCTGATCTGCTTTGGTCCAGGAAGTTTCTTTACTTGGAGCTGCCTACACCAAGAAAATAAAACAAGAAATAGCCCTCCCCAAGAAAAAAGATGACATTCCTGTTGCATATCTGAGTGACATAAAGTAGATTGGGATGTCTAACCCTGAATAAAAACGTTGAGATGCAAAAAGATCTTGATAGATTAGAACACTGAACCATAACTAAAGAGGTACAAAGTCTTACATTCTGGTTCAAAACAATGGATTGTTTCAGTAAAGAAAGATTCATGTGTTTGTGTGGGTCTCTCTCTCTCTCTCTCTCTCTCTCTCTCTCTCTCTCTCTCTCATTCCCTCCCTCCTGTCTCTTGTGTCTCTTACACACACACTCTCTCTTTCATGTCTCTGATATTTATTTCTTTATCTCAGTCTTTCTTTTATCTTTCTTTCTATATTGGTGTTGTATACACACACCCCTGCCTAGAAACTGAATATGCAACATATCTCACTCTTAGGTCACAATGACAAAATTTACTTGATTTGCTTACTAAGATGAGAAGAATATCAAATATGAGGCAGGTTCTGATCCTCTGCTGGTCTTCCCTTATTACATTCATCTAAAATGAACCCCACATTTTCAGGAAGACATTGACAAGTTGAAAGATTTCCAGATGAAGAAAGTCAAACTGTGGAGTGTGGCCTCCAACCTAACCCTTTCAATTAACAGACAAAGGAGATTTGGGGTGTAGAAGATGAGGCAAAAGGAAAGTGTTCTTTATGTCTTAGTGTTTGAAGGGATGTCATGTAGGATAAGAATTATGCTCTTCCTGTTTGGTCTCAAAGGACAAAACAGGAAGGAAGAGGGTAGATGATATCAAGAAGCAGCTTTAGACTTGATTAAAGGGAAAATCTTTAAATCATTGAACCTGTGCCAAAAGGGAATGGGTTTCTTTAGGTGCAACAGGTTTCTTCTTCATCAGAGGTTTTTAAGAAGAATTTAGAGAAGTGTTGTCCAACTAAAATAGTTACATGTGTTATTTGCTTCTACTCTAGTTATTTTATGGCATGGGTTATATTATATGCATGGTTGCACAGCCATTTAGAGTATATCTTGATACATGGTGTTAGATGGTGGTCAAAGCCTGATTTCTGACAGACTAATTTCTAGTTCCCTGGAGTTTTTTTTTAAAAATCAGATATGTAATAATTTTTCTGAGTTTTCAAGTTTTGGGGAATTCTACCTTTGTGATTCCTCTTTTTTGTTGTTTTTGTTCAGTCACCTTTACTCCTGTCTGACTGCCTCTCCCTTGTTTAGTGTGTTGTAGAGATCTACTCTATTTTAACTAATACCCAATAGTTTTGATAATTGATGTTTGATAGTATAGGTCAGCTAAATGGTGCAGCACATACAGTACTGGGCCTGGAGTCAGGAAGACACATGTTCCTGAGTTCAGTGAACTATCTGTGTGAACTTGGGCAAGTCACTTAACCCTGTTTGCCTCAGTTTTCTCATCTGTAAAATGAACTGGAGAAGGAAATGGCAAACCACACCAGTATCTCTGCCAAGAAAAATTCCAAAATATGTTCACAAAAAATTGGACACAATTGAAAAAAAATGACTGACATTTAAGAGGTTCATAATACAGTTGGAGGTGTGGAAGTATTTTCTGCCCTATTTTCCTTCTCATTGTTTCCTTTAATATTTCCTCAAAATAACTTTTTTATTTTATTTAGTTCTACATAGTGTGATTGGTATAGTGTTAAAATTGTAAATTAGCTTTCTAATTTTTATTACATATAAAAACATATTGTAATGTTTTTATAGTAACTTTACAGCCCTCTCCATAAATACTGAATACCCCCCCCTTAAATTGTTCTGTATTAACTAACATTTGCATATTGAATCAATAGAAGTATTTTACCTGCTTTTGTATGTTGATCATTAAATATTTTATAGTTGTTTTGAAAGAGACTATAATTGTCATTATTGCTTCTTGTAGTTAATCACTATTATGTGGAAATGTTGTTGATTTTGGAGGTTTATTTTGTAGTTTTCAGCTTTCCTAAAAGTATTGTCTTAATTAGAATCTTTGCTAATTCTCTAGGATTTTCTCTATAAATTATCATGTCATCAAATAAGGATCATTTTATGCCCTCTTTACACTCTTAATTTCTTCCTCTTGTCTTATTGTCATTGCTACCATTTCTAGAACTATATTGATAACAGTAAGAAGAATGGGCTTCCTTACTTGCTCCTACTTTTATTGAGACAGTTTCTAGTGCATTCCCATCACAGATGGTACTTGCTCTTACTTTTAGATACTTTTAATCATATCAAACTTTGTAGCTTTTGTTTTGTTTGGCATGCATGTGTATTGTACTTTGTCAAAGGTTTTTTTTTTTCCCCTGCATCTATTGTGATAACAATTTATCTTTTTTTTTTTAATCTGGAAAACTTTTTATTGTAAGTGGAATAGGACACAGCTGGACACAGTAAGTTAGATGATTCCAACTTTGTTGGCAATATCTAAAGCATCGTAGTCTGGAGCAAGTTAGATATAGGCCTTCTTCTCTCCATCAGACCAGATCACCTTGACCACATTGATGTTCATACAGCTTATTTATGGCCTGCTTGATCTGATGCTTGTTGGCCTTGAAGTCCACAATGAAGACTAAGTGTTGTCTTCAATCTTCTTCATAGCAGACTCAGTGGTCAAGGGAAACTTAAAGATGGCATAGTGATCAAGCTTGGTTCTCTGAGGGGTACTTTTCTGAGGGTATTTGGACTGCCATCTAAGTCTTAGTGTCTTGGGTCACTGGAAGGTGGGGAATGTTCAGATCTTCTTTTTATGGCTATGGACACCCTTCAACAATGCCTTCTTGGCCTTCAAGGACTTGAACTTGGCTTCTGTCTTGGGGGGACAGTGGCTTCCTTCTTTGCCTTTGGTGCTGTCTTGGGGAAAAGCAACAATTTATCTTTTAACATGAGGAATTATATTGATTGTTTTCCTAATGTTGAGGCACCATTGTATCTCTGTTCATATATATTCTGTTCAAGTGCAACTTGATTACGATGAAAGGGTTTTTTTGATTAATTGCCATAGTCTCTTTGACAAGATTAAACAATCTAATCAATATTAATTAATGATATTGTTCTTTAATTCTCCTTTGTGTTATCCTTTCATCATTTAGGCACTATTGATATATCTGTTTCATGAAAAGGAGTCTGATAGAGTAATATATTTCTCAGTTTTTGAAAATAACTTATGTAGGATTGATGCTAATTGTTCTGGAGAAGTTAAACAGAATTTTCCTGTGATTCCACCAGGATGAGGATGTTCTCCCCACTCCCAGTGCTTTGGTAGTTCCATTAGAGCAAGTTTTATTTCTTTTTCTGAGAGTGGGTTGTTTAATATCCCTAAGTGATCTTCTATAAATTTGGATATTTTTATATTTTTGAGAGTATTCTCTTAGCCTTTCTATATTCATAATCTTACTACCTTAAAACTGTGGATAGTATATTTAAAAAGAATATTCTTAAGTCTTTTGTTTTTGTGATGGTTTTCCTTTTTTCACTTTTTTTCTTGTCTCAAATTTGTGGCCTTCTACTTAATAAAGTCAGATAAATAATTATTAATTGTATTAATCTCTTCAAAGAGCCAGTTTTTAGGTTTTAAAAAGTGTTTTATACTGGGTGCAGCTAGGTGGCACAGTGAATAGAGCACCGGCCCTGGAGTCAGGAGGACCTGAGTTCAAACGTGACCTCAGACACTTAACACAAAACCTAGCTGTGTGACCTTGGGCGAATCACTTAACCCCAATTTCCCTCCAAAAAAGCAAAAAAAAAAAAGTGTTTTTCACTGAATTTTTGGTTTCCAATTTATTTATTTCTCCTCTAAATTTTAATCAATTATTTTTGTGGTTATTTTGAGTATACATTTTGACTTTTTATTTTATTTAAAGTTAATATTCAGTATATTAATTCATATATATTTGTTAGTATAAGCTTAATGACAATTGTTTTCTTAGAAGACTACTTTGCCTGCATTTAAGAAAAAAAAACATGTTTTATCATTACTCTTATTTTTGTTCATATCACTATCAACTATATTTATGACATTATTCTATCCATTCATTATTCATAATATCTGCAATAAGTCTGCATTTGAGTTCATCTCTTTTATTCGTACTTTCTGAACCATTACACTGCATTACGGGTGCATTGTTTTATTGCAATGCTATTTTACTATTTCTTCCTTTTTACATTTATTTTGATTATCTCTGTGCTTTAATAAATCATAATTCTTTCTTGTAAAAGTTCCATGTGGTGCTAAGATACATGTAGATTATCTTGTATTCCATTTAGAAGATATCATGTATCTTTTAGATTTAGTTTCTCTTAGCAGATCATTCAATTCTATATTTTCCCTTTAGTCTTTATATTACATTGATCCAGAATCCACTACAATAAAATCTGCTTTTCTTTTATTGTTATCTATATGTTCTTGTAATTCAGTTAATTTTTATTTTATGAATTTAAATACTAAGGCATTTGAGTACATATATTAAATATTAACTTTATTTTACTGTCTATAGTTCTTTTCTGCATAATACAGTTTTTTTTTGTTCATCTTTATGCTGTAAATCTTTGATTTTACTTTATCTGATTACAGGGTTTCAATTCCTTCTTTCTCATATAAGATTTCCCCAGTGCATAATAAATGTTGTTTCAACCCTCTATTTTTGTTCTATGTATGTCTATGCTTTTTAGATGTGTTCTATAAGCAACAGATTATTAGTTTTATTTTCTTATGCAAATTGTCTTATTTCATTGGACTGTTTAACACATTCACATTCAAGGTTATGAAAGTTGAATTTATATTATTCTCCCTTTACCTCTAATATTATTATTTGGCATGAAATTAATTTCCTATGTCCATGTCCTTGTTCTAGATATCAGTGACCCCTAGGAGCCCTGATTCCCATTTTCCTGGAGAAGGAAGATGGAAGTCCATGCTTTCTCATTTCTCACCTGTTTGTATCATTCTGGAATACCTTGGATTTCTCCACCAAGTCTCCAGGAAGCTCATTATGGAAAACCTCAACACCCCATGAGACTCCATTAGTCTTGATACTCCAATTTTGTCTCTCTGTTTGAAGAGTAGAACCATGTACTCCAAAAATGCCATTTGAGGAGGGAACTCATCTCAGAACTTCTCATTTTGTAAATGAAAGGCTACACTGCTCTGCGACATCCTGATTTTACCATGCCCCAAGACAGGGATGCTGCTTTTGCTTTCACCTTTCTTTCGTGTATTGTCTTCCCCCATTAGATTGTAAGTTTCTTAAGACAGAGATTGTCTTCAGATTTTTTTTTTTTTTTTTTTTTTGGTATCTGCATCCTCAGTGCTTAGCACAGTGCTGGGGAGGAAGCCGGGTAGTGTAGTACTTAGAGCACTGAAGTCAGGAAGATCTCACTTCAAATCTGGCCTTAGACATTTAGTAAGTATAGGACCTTGGGGAAGTCACTTAACCTCTGCTTGCCTCAGTTTCCTCAAATTTACAGTGAAGATAACCATAGTGCCTCTCTCCAGGGTTGTCATGAGGATCCCATGAGATAATAATTATGAAGTGCTTAGCCCAGAGCCCGGCACATCGTAAGCGCTGTATAAATTTTAGCTATAGCAATAATGATGACCAATAGAACTAGGTGCTTGATGAATGTTTAACTCTTGACTATAAAGGCGTGCTTTTCTCAGAGGTATTGTGGTCCTTCAAGTACCCAAATTCTTATAGACTATGGGCATTTGAGGTCCCCATTTCCCATTAATAATTATTGCTCTCCCCTCCCGAGAGTGTTTTTCTGTGGTAACTTCTCTACTTGAGCAGATTTCTCTCTTTCCCTGTTTAAGTCTCTCCCTTTGCCATTCCATCTATTTTCTTACATTCACTCTTTTTTCCTTAGATCCCAACAGTTGATTGCCCATGATCGCTTACAATGGACTTGATTGGTATGTATCATGTTCCCCTTTATCTTCTTCTTTTCTTCTCTCTTTTTATGGACCATCCTATTTTGCAGATTATTTGTACAAACATTTATTAACTTGCTGGCATGTTGAAAGGTTTAATCCTTAGTTGTTCAGGCTAGTTATTTCATTATCACTTATATTTAAGTTCTGTTTTTTTCTCTATTTCCTTCCTTCCTTCCTTCCTTCCTTCCATCCTTCCTTCTTCTTCTCTTTCTTCTTCTTCTCCTTCTTTTTTTTTCTTTTAACATTTTCTCCATGTAAATCTTTAGGCAGAGCTTCTGACTTTAGGGAGCTCCCAGCCTAGTAACAGGATAAGCCATGATATATATTATCATAATCCTTTGTTGTTATGATCCTGTTCTTTTAACCCCATAGGTGACTTTCCTTTTTTTCCTTTTTTTTTTTTTCCTGAGGAAATTTATTTTGTTACCTTCCTTGGTCTATGTGCCTATATAATTTTCACGTATTTCTGTTTTCTGGGGTGTTTGAAAAGCAAATGATATGTTCACATGAAGATTTTATGTAAGAATGTCTAAATGCCTCTCTTTTCTTGAATGGACATTTTTTCTTCATTCATAGTTATATTCAGGTCTTCATGCAGCATAGAAATTTTGCATTGGCTACAGTTAGAGCTTCTGTGCTCTTTGGAATATATTATTCCTTTATTTCACTCACTCCTTTGATTTCTGGTGGATACAGAATCATTTGTGACACTATTTTTTTCTTTACATTTGAAGGTCTCGTGACTGGTTGCTTGAATAATTTTTCCTTCTTTATTGGAATTGTTAGATCTAACCATTCTATGTGTTTGAGTTTGTAGGACAAATTTTCTCTTCCCCTCTTCCATCGTAGATTATCACAGAATTCTTTTAATGCTTTATTTCCTGTCACATGGAAGTGTCGATATTTCTATAGCTTGTTGGAGGTGGTAGACCCTCTGTGTTATTATTATTGTATAAGTTCCTGTTTGAATACTTTCCAAACAATTTATTCCATTTTACTCCAAGAAAATCCAATGTACTTCAAAGGTTTCCATTAAAAGCATTGCCTCATGGATTTAATTGTTCTAAAGGTGTTCTTCCTGTTGGATTTTGACTTCATAATTCCAGAGAGGCTCTTGATATACAGAAGCCCTACTTTAATTGTTTGTTTGTTTGTTTGTTTTTTTAATAAATTGTGCTCATTGTTCCTCACCTGAAGACATATTTACATTATTTCCTTTTGTTGGTCATATCGGGTCTATGGATTCAAGCTCAAAGTCTTTAGTATCTCTTTTGTTCTTGGCATACACTGGGAAATTTACCTAAATCAAGTCTAATGACATTTGATATCATTGGAAAAAGTATTTTTTTTTGAAGATGGAGAAAACCTTTAATCTATTTTTCATGGACTCATTAAAGAAAGTAAGCCATTTAAATCTAATGATTAATAGGATGTTTTTGGTGCAATAATGATGGTTTCTAATGACGGTGATGATGATAATTTTCCCCCAGATCACTATCAGTTCACAGCAGAATCTGATGAATGGAATTCTCTCTCTCTCTCTCTCTCTCTCTCTCTCTCTCTCTCTCTCTCTCACACACACACACACACACACACACACACACACACACACACACACACACACACTTCAGAATAACAGCAATGCAAACACATGGAGAAAGTAACCCAGGCAATTTGATTCCCTAGAGCTGCTTTGCTGTGCCCTAAAAAAGTATAGCTGATTCTCTTGTTTTTCTTCCTGGAAGTTTGTTAGTTTTATTGGATGAGGACAAATTTAGCAACTCTATCCTAGGGGCCTGGGTCAGTTTCATTTTATAAGCTTCTTACAGAAAGCCTGACAGGAGAAATGTGTGTGATGGTACCTTGTCAAAGATTTTGGCCACAGCTGCTGCTGTTCTGCTCCACAGATCAATTTTCTAGGCTGATTGACTCTAGTACCAGAGGCCAATGCTTTAAGAATTGGACTAAAGTTGATCTGGAGCAGACCTGGTGGTCTTAAAAATTGTGCTCCTCTCAATTTCAATATTTTGCAAATGAAGGGATTTCCAGGTTGCCACAAAATTGAAACTATCTATGGTGATCATAGCCAATTAATTCTGAAGTCTTATCAATTATACCTCCTAAAATCGTTGAATCATTATACTTCTGCCCACTTGCATGGCTAGTGTTTTTGTTTAGGCCATAATGACTTCTAACCTGCATTATTAGAGTACTCTTCTAATTGATTTGCCAGCTTCCAATCTTACCCCCTTTTCAATAGATCTTCTACCCCACCACACACACACATACAGTTGAAAAATAATCCTCCTAAAGCACAGGTCGTAATATGTCATTCTCCTGCTCAAAATCCTTTAGTCACTTCCTTTGATCTCTAAGATAAAATACAAAATCCTCTATCTTGTGTTTAAAGCCTTCCTCCCAACCTTTTCAGACTCCATATCACACAATCTATACTGTAGTGAAAATGTAGTAGCTATTCCTGGCCCTTAGCCTTCCTTTTTCACCTCTCTGCCTTCACCGAGGCTACCCTTGGCCCTAGAATTCACCGTTTGCTCTCTTCTATCTCATGGAACCCTCAACTGCCTGCAAGGATTGGCTAAGGTGCCAATTCCTTGGGAAGAAGCTCCATATCCCCATAGTTGTGAATGCCTCCTCAAAATATTCTCAGTTCTTATTAATGTCCTATGGGATACAACAAGTAGGCTCCTTGAGGGAGGAGATGATTTTTTTCTTGAAACCCAGCACTTAGGACTATACTTTGCATATTGCAAACATGTAGGAAATATATGCTGATTTGAGGTGAATAAGGCCAATATTCTATTTATTTCCTCCAGAGTAGCTGGGACGTTATGTACACATGAGAGAGTTGCTCCAGAAATGCTTTGACTTTGGGGAGCTGGAAAGGAAAAAAAAAAAGTGTTATAGAACAGTAAACCTATTCAGTTTTATTTGGTAAGTGGGCTCATGCTGATTATTTCAAGGAAACTCTTTCTGAAGTTCATATGTAGGTGCCATTTTCATTTATGGCAGATAGCTTATCCCATAATACTTATCTTAAATACCATATTTGTGGTTGTTTGGAAACATAATTTCAGAAAAAAAGCACTGTGGCAAAATGGATAAAGGACTGAATGTGGAGCCAAGAAGTCCTCTTGAAGAGAGCCCATGGATGAGGCAGTTAAACTCTTGTTCTAGCCAATACACTAAGAACATACATTAAAGATGAGTAGCTTACATTAATTAATTTAGGAAGGTTTCTACACAGAGAGTTCTATATAAAGATTAAATTATAGGTTTAAATCAATTTGTTCTAATTCTAAACTTTATCCCCCTTCATCAACAATCAATCAACCAATTCAAAGGCATTTGTTAAGTGCTGATTACAGGCAGGGAAAGAAAAGAGAAGATAAAAATTGTAGAGAAGGCAGAGCCTCTGACTTTAGTGAGCTCCCAGCCTAGTAATAGGATAACTCACAAAATATATGATCACAATAAACACTGTAATATGATATTTGTGTCAGTGGGGTGCAAACATAACCCTTCCTTGAGGTCTTAAGGTGGGCAGCGTCATCTGGGGGGATTCCAGCAAAGCATTACAGGAGCAGGTGGTACCTCAGATAAGCCTTAATGAAGACTGGGTACCAAAGTAGTAAATACATGGAAGAAGGAAATTCCCAAATTAGGGAACTGGGTTTGCAAAGGTTATGAGGTTCAGGGCAGTTTCAAAGGAGTCAGTGTAATTTCCTGTGAGCAAACAATGCATGGAAGAGAATAATCAAAGACAGGTTAAAAAGATCACAGCCTGGGAGTTAGGGAATTTATATATTTGTTCCAGTACTCTGGAAGTAAGGGGCAGCTAGGTGGTGTAGTGGATGGAGTCCCCAGTCTGGAGTCAAGAAAACTCCATCTTCCTAAATTTAAATCTGTCCTCAGACACTAACTAGCTGTGTGACCCCTGGCAAGTCACTGTTTCAGTTTTCTCATTTGTAAAATGAACTGCAGAAGGAAATCATAAACTACTCCAATATCTTTGCCAGGAAAACCTCAAACAGGGTCAAGAAGAGTAAGACATGACTAAAACCACCAAATGACAAACAAACCTGTGGCAGGAACATGCTATGTGACCTTGGGGTAGGCCCATCTATACTTTGGCTTTTTCATTTGAAATATGAAGATGTTGAACTAGACCACAGCATTGTTGAACCTAAAATCTGGATGTGACTTAAGAAACTGACCAATAGAAGTTTCTTTTATAGCCTGGCACTACAATATTAGCTATTTTTGACTTGAAGTCCACAGGTGAAGAAGAATGCCCCATTCCCATGACATCCCAGTCTACCCTGAGACAATTGTGGTTAGGGATGTTTTCTTCCCTGACATCAAATCATGTATTCATTGCTCCCGGTCATGCCCACTAGAGTGAGACACAACAAAGACAAGCACTCTTCCTCATGACAACTCTTCAAATACTTAGCTATCATGTTCCTCCCCCTTCTCCAGTCTTCCCTTCTTTTGGCTGAAATGTACTCTGTCTTGCAAGTAATCTTCAAGTCATTTCCTTCTCTAGTTCATTTTACAAATGAGAAGACTGAGACCTTGGGGGCTTCCATGCTCCTGGTTGTTCTTGGAATGTTCTCTCAATAATCATTTAGGGCAATGGTCTCTGTGGATTCCCAGCTCCAAAGGGCTATTGAATCCTATGAACAGGTAATGAAGGTAAAAGATACTACTGATATCTGTAGAGGAAGGACCATTGCAAGGGTTTTCTCTCTTTGTGCTTCAACAACTGTCGCAGACAGCATTTTTATTCTCCATGCCGGGCATTTTAAAACATCAAGCAGAGTTTGCAAAAGACCTCATGCCGTGATGTCCTTTCAAAACAATTTAGCCACTTGGAAATGCAAATTTGGTAAGTGAAAGATAAGTGAAAGCAGTCTGGACATTCCAACTGAGGGGCCATATGCAGGTACAATGAGTTCATTGGGAATGAAAAGGAGGGAGAGAAGGGGAGAATCATGGGAAAGATTTAGAAGGAGCCAGTCGTAGAACATCTGTGCATGCTCCAGATGGGGCCATTTCATCACATGTCATTGTTTGCAGAAGAAGGTTCCATAAAATCTGTGGAACATGAAAGAGAAGAATCTAGCCCTAACACATTGAAAGGGGAAGATTTGAAGCAAAATTTGTCTTTATTTTATTTTTAAAAAATCATTACCTGCCTGCATTATAGTGCTGTAAATACTTAGTTTGGCTTCCAAAA
>CM053581.1:584963738-584990129 GCA_028627135.1 Pseudochirops cupreus
ATAGTTCAACTTTGATAACTTCCTTAGGATTTCTTTTCCATGTTTAACTTTTCATGCTTCTTGTGTTTGAATGTCAAATTTTCTATTCAGTTCTTTTTCCCTCAAGAATGCTTGAAAGTCCTCCACCTCATTGAATGACCATATTTCTCCCTGAAACATTATACTTAATTTTGCTGGGTAGGTGATTCAGGTTTTAATCCTGTCTCCCTTGATCTCTGGAATATTATATTCCAGAGATCCCTTAATGTAGAAGCTGCTAGATCCTGGGTTATCCTAATTGTGTTTCCACAGTATTCAAATTGTTTCTTCTTGGCAGCTTGTAATATTTTCTCCTTGATCTGGGTACTCTGGAACCTGGCTATAACATTCCTAGGAGTTTTCTTTTTGGGATCTTTTTCAAGAGGTCATTGGTGAATTTTTTCAAGTTCTATTTTGCCCTCTGGTTCTAAAATATCTGGGTAATTTTCCTTGAAAATTTCTTGAAGGATGCTTTCTAAGTTCTTTTTTTGTTTGTGGCTGTCAGGTAGTCCAATAATTTTTAAATTGTCTCTCCTGGATCTATTTTCCAGGACAGTGGTTTTTTCAAGGAGATATTTCACATTGCCTTCTATTTTTTCATTTGTTTGGATCTGTTTAATAGTATCTTGATTTCTCATAAAGTCATTTGCTTCCATTTGCTCCACTCTAATTCTGAAGGAATTATTCTCTTCAGAAACCTTTTGAGATTCTTTTTCCATCTGGCAAATTTGACTTTTTAAGGCATTCTTCTCCTCATTGGCTTTTTGGGCCTCTTTTGTCATTTGAGTTAATCTCTTTTTTAAGATGCTATTTTCTTCATTCAGGTTGTTGATTATCTTTTCATGATTTTCTTGCATCATTCTTATTTCTCTTACCAATTTTTCCTCTAGCTCTCTTATTTCATTTTCAAAATCTTTCTTAAGCTTCTCTTTGGCTTGTAGGAAGTCTTCATGTTTCTTGGAAGCTTTTGGTGTGGGAGTTCTGACTGTGTTGTCTTCCTCCTGTTCCATGCCTTGATCTGTCTTGTCCCCAAAGAAGGAATCTAAAGTTGGTTGCTGTTCTTACTTTGCTTCCTTTGCCCATTTATGTTGCCAGTCAATTACTTGAATTTTTAGCTCTGTGGAACTCTGCTTCCAGAGGGGAAAGCCCTGTCCCAAATTGCTTGGGTTTTCACAGCTGCTGGAGCTATTAGGAGGATGCTGCAGACCCCACTAGCTTTGGCTCACTGAAAATGCACCCTAGGACCACCACCCAAGACCACGATCTGAATCCAGGCTGCTCAACACAAGAGCACTTAGCCTCTGAATGATCGCTTGGCCCCCCTGCAGTCTGCAGGCCAGGAACTTTGAAGCAGCCACAGGGATGCAGCTGCAGGGCTGCTGTGTTTGCCTCTTCCTTGCCCCAGAGGCAGTTTGGCTGGATTGCTTTTCTACCCCAAATTTAGCTGAGTTCCACTGACCTTTCACTTTGCCCTTGTTTCTTATGGCTTAATAATTCTGGAAACTGCCACAGCTGCCACTGATCCACTCTCCTGAACAAGACCATCTTGTCCTGGCTGCGGTTTCAGGCTGGGCTGATTTTGGCTCCCAATATGCTGTGATGAGCCCTTCCTGCTGAGCTTCCTTCAGTGGGAGATATGTTTTTCTGTATTTTTTTGTGACTTTTGGAGCCCTAAAATTTGTTGAAAGTCATATATTATGGGTATTTGAGGTGGCTATGGGGGAGCTGCAGAACCTTGTTGCTTCTATGCCGCCATTTTGGGCAACAGAATATTTATAATGTACTATCAACCAAAGTCAAATCATCTGTAATCTTTGTAAAAAGGGAAGTGTTTAGGATACACTTTGGAACCAGAGAGTCATCACAAACAGAAAGTAAAGACAACAGTATCTTCATGCAACCCACACTTACTCATCAAAGCAAATTATGCAAGGAAACAGAAGCTTCCCTAAACAACTAGGCAGGGACCAGAAATAGATATATAGATGTGTAACTGTGAATCATTAGCATAGATATAATAAATAAACCACAAGGAGGAAAAGTACCAAGGAAGAAGTGTCAGGGGTTGGGGCAGAATGTTGGGGGATATCTGATTTTTTTTTTCTGCAAAAATACTTATTCTCAAACAAAGGGGTTTATGGGAGAAGATGAAGTTAAGGGACACTGGAGTGAACGTAAGTATGTCAATCTAGGGCATAAAATTCTATACAGAGGTTACATTTCTGGCTAAGAAGGCCCTGTGTCTACACGAACTCCTAGGGTACTACTATGCCAGATTTCTCCTCTTTAAAGTTTTTCTCCAAGATCTGATGGGGTGAGAGTTCCAGTAGCTGTGCAATGCTGACTTGGTGAGGGGACAGGACCTGTCTGATGGCCATGGCTGCTCAGGAAATCTCAAGGTGATAATTTCTCTGAAGAGTCTTCTGTTCCCATGGGCAACTCTCTAGGGCACGAATTTTGACTGAATCCTCTTCCTGTATGTTATAGGGATCAGTGGTCAGACCTCTGACCTTTGCACTGGGGTGGTGGATCACAGCCTTGCAGGTAGGGCATCTTCAGAATAAACTTCAGACAAAGAGGATGACCCTGAGCTATGCCTCCAGAGGGATAGTCAGTGACAGGGGCATAGGGGCTTGGCAAAACAAGTCAACAAATAAGCAGGTAAATGAGAGAAAGGCAAGAATAGCTCAAGGTGTACCAGATGGGGGAAAGACGGGCTTGGTGCTTCCCATGGAAAACAGATGGATCAAACAAGCTCTAGAGCAGTGGTTCTTAACCTGTGGGTTGTCACCCCTTTGGGGGTCAAACGACCCTTTGGGGGTCACAGGGGTGCATAAGACCATCGGAAAATACATATTTCTGATGGTCTTACGAACTGAGACACGGCTCCTCTATCTGTCTCCAGAAGGGTCTGCCCACATGCAGATATGCCACATATGAGCATTAAAGGGTGGCAGCGTTAGGAAGGCTGAGAACCACTGCTCTAGATCTTCTGCTTTCAGAATTCAAGTTATGCAACATGATGCTGACAAATAAGGATAAAGAGCTCATTCAATCCCAGGAGGTTCATGCACCCAACCCGTGTGATGGGCACTTGTGAAGAATGCAAACAGGAGAGGAGGCTGGTTCATGTGTGATCATGCCTACCATGTTCTAGTAGGGGCTGAAGGGAAGTATGTGCTTGAGAAAATTGGACTAACTTCTCAAAGACTGAGCGACCCTCCACTTCTCCTGTCACTCTGTTTTTCCAGAGAACATAGAGACATCCTTTTGCTGGCAGGGAAGGCTCCTAGATGAGATCAGGGTGAAGGTGTTAGTCTAGAACATTGTGGCACATCCTTTTGTGATCTAAATAATGAATCAGCAATGCAGACCCAACAGGACTGGTGAGAAAGGGAGGAGGGCAAAAAATCCAGGAGGAGAAGATGGTCAACAGTACAAAATGCAAGACATAGGTCAAGAAGGATCAGGTTTGAGGAAAGGCTATAACATTTGCCAGTTAAAACATCTTTGGTAGCTTTGAGGAGTTGCAGTCAAGCCATGAAATCAGAAGTAAAATTGCAAAGGCTTGAGGAATGAGAGAGTGGAAGGAAAGTGGAAGCAGAGAGTAAGGACAGCTTTTTCTAAGAGTTTGACAGAGACTAGAATGGCTGGCCTTGCCCATGTTCACACAGCTGGTGACTAGGAGGGGTCATCGTTGGCCCCAGATCTTCCTGACTCCAACTCTCTCACTCCATCTGCTATGCTGTATTGCTTCTCAAAAGCAGCTAAATTTTACCACAATTCCATTATAGCAAAACAATTTAGAAATGCATCCCAATGTCAAAATTCTATGAGCTGAAATATTTTTTGACAGAGCTCTAGGTAGCCTTCCTGTCCTGCTTCATGAACAGACTGTTTGAATAACAAATACCACTGAATGACACTGTATTCAGGGATTTTGTGTCCTAAAGCTAAAATACGTGATTCAAGTGATGAAAACTTAAGTATTAAGTAATAGAACAATGGATCAATACATATGCACACATGTATGTGTATATAAAATATTAATGTATATATTAGTGTGCATATACATGTTTATTTATGTGTAAAATTATATAGATTGTACAAGTTTACATGTGTGTGTGTATTCAATATATGTAAATATAGTAATACACTATATATGTGATATGGTACACATATAGTATATTACTATATTTATAGTATATATAGTATATATGTAACATATATCCATATCTATAATGTAGTATATATCTGTAATATAGACAAGATAGATGATATTTATATGGATCTATAATATTTACATTTATTTGTCTATATCCTGAATAGATAAAGGCACATATTTTCCTTAACAGATTGACCCCAGTTCTTTCAACTTAATTTCTATTCTGTAAATCAGAGCTGTTCATCCCAGAAGATTACGCATCCAAATATACTGATTTCTATGGGGAAACTCAGTTTTAATCCCAGATTTCAATCACACATCATCCCTAGAAAATGTTATTAAGGCTGGCATTAAAAGAAAAAGGATTTGCTAAATACTGAATAAAGAATCAATCAGACGCTTTGCAGCCCAGTGACATCTTGAGCTCCACACTCTTCTGTCATACTGGGATTTTGTCATTTTTTTTCAAATTATATAATGTGCTTTATGGACATCGTTTAAGTATCTTTGTATTAAATTGAGGAGGGAAACCCTCCACTTTGGGGTCTTGGTCTGCAAGGTAAATTACATTTGTAAATGCTTCAGTGAACTGTAGTTTTCAAATATAATCCAAGCAGAGCAATCATGTTTAAAATATAATTTTTCATAGTTATGACCCATCTGCTCGATGCTGATAAGGGGTTCAATAAAGGCAGCTGTAAAAATCAATGCTCTTAAATGTTTATTAATTATGGAACACGTTGCTTCCCATCCCCAGGACTGTTAACACCATCCATGCATCTTCCCAGGGTAGAGATGGAAATGCAGCATTTAGGCTGAAAGATACATTTTAAGTATTTTCCAGCTGCATTCTCTTAATCAAAATGTATAAGCATTCTGCTTATTATTCCATTTAATCTGATCTTTCAGTGAGAACACAATTTCTCTGAAGGTAAAGCAGACAATTTCTATCTGGGGGAAAAAATCTTGAAAATACACTGTACATTAAAAACCAGTGAAGCGTAATGGGCAAAGTCACTGACAAACCAGATTTCAACCTTCCCTGAAATTATCAGCACATTTAAGGCTCATTCTCATTTTCTTGGCCATTATTTTAAACTCCAGGAACACCAGGGGCTGATTCAATCAGAAAGTGACTCAGAAGGCCCTCAAGGCAATTAGATCAGTCCAAGAGGGCATCATGATGCCTGCTCCCTTTTCTCATCAAAATGTCTGTGTCAGAGGTACACTGTAGCAGGAATCACACCCAAGGAATCCCAGAACTTTTCCTTCCTTCATCTCTGCATGGATTCTGGAGTTGTAAGCTAGAGAGCTGGTCAGGATACGGGAAGGGAAAATGGAATAAACTTTGAGAAGACTCTTTGTGGAAGGTGGCTCTGTGTCAGGATGAGGTAGTCAGAAATACTGCTGATGGTAACAGACGTTTGAGAATTGAAAGACGTCTTTGAATTGGCAATTCAGAAGAACACATTTCTCCTGCCCCAACATCTATCTGTGACTATTGGAGGCTTTGAGACAGAAGGATGCCTTGAGTTCTTAAAAGTACTCATATAGTCTGCATGGTAGAGACTGAAAGGAAAGAATAAAGACCCCAGGGGCTGAGCCACAGAAGCAGCAGCAATGGGGTCCAGCTCTTCAGTCTTGCCCAGGACTTAATGAGCCATGGAGGAAAGAATTAATAGCAGCACAGGGGCAAGAGTTGAATGGAGGGCATACTCAGTGATCATTGCAAATCACTCTGATGCCTGAGAGGGAACTCTGATCCCTCTGAAACATGGATTCCCTAAAGCCAGTAAGTTCACACATGTTGCTTCTTCCTCCTTTCTGGGTTCCATTACTTTCTCATTCCTTGGTTCATAGGGCACATGAGTTCTTATTGAATGACACGCTGACCAACCCAGGGATTTGGAATTCTGTGCAATAATTACTAATGATTTGAAGAGACCTGAAAAAATGATGGCATCAGAAAGCTAAAAACATTCCAAAACACAGAAGGTAAAATGGATCCTCTAATAAGAAGATTTAGGAGTTTGTCAAATGGAGGGATCCTTCTTGCAGTCTCTCTCACGAGTTTTGCCTAATGCTAATATCAGGTGAGAATGATTTAGTTTTAATGGCCAGAATATATTCCTGGCCAAAATGCTTACCCCATATTAGACAAAATGTGTGGCAGGGGTGGGGAGCAAGGAAGAATGGTGGCTAGTCTCTGAAGATCATTCTTCACCATTTCTGTTTGTGAAATGAGTCTTCTGTCCTCTCTTTTCATGTCCTTTCAGATAGCCCAATGTGATTTCAGCTCCGCTATGATCTCCAAGTACCATGGGACACTGAGTCACTGTACAGATGGGGGATACCCTAGAGATATCCCAGTCTAGATGTCAAGAAAATAACTTGAAAACACACAAGCCAAACCAAATGAGACCTTGGGGACTGCTTGGGTTAATGAGATGACCAAGTCATGTACAGTTGGCAAAGAGAAGGGCACATCTGCAAAGTGGCAAGCAGTTTTCAAAGAAATGGAAGGCATTCCCTATGAAACTCAAATTCAATCCCAACACCTCACAGTTGGAGGTACTTTTAAGGTCATTTAACCCAACCTACAAACGACCACATTTCCCTTTCACTAGCATCTTTGACAGGAAGTAGTCCTGATGCTACTTGCAGATGTGCTGTGCAAGGAGACAATTGTTTCCCAGGGCCACACATTTCTGAATGGGGTGGATCTAAGTGGTAGGAAGCCTGTCCTCTCCTAAAGCCTCAGTCTGTCTCAGAAGCTTTATCCCATTTCTCTTAGTTTAGCCTTTAGCCATTGCTATGTATGTGTGATGTGATGTGATGTGATGTGTGTGTGTGTGTATGTGTGTGTGTTTGCAAAGCTTTGCACCCTTGACTAGGAATTCTCTAGAATCCTTGGCCCTAAGGAGTTACCTGGAAGCATACCAGCACATTGCATATCCCCTCTGGAATCTTGGGTACAGAACAAAAGGCTGGTACAAAAGCAAATGGCAAACCCAAATTCGTGACTTGGCAGTTTCATTGGAGCACACACAATGCCAGCACTGAGAGGCTCTGGAGAGGTCATCTATCCTGCCCAAGAATCCCCACCCCAATCTCCCTGATAACAATGGTGATGATGATCATGCTGGTGCTGCTGGTGAAGTAAATGAAATCTGGACTGAGGCTTAGTTGTGGGATGATGGGGCTCAGCAGCTCACCAACTGACCAGAAACTGAAATCAACATGAACATGAAATAAAACATGAAACGCATCCATTCTGCCTTCTTAGTGAAAAGCCAGACTGAGAGATGGATTTCCTCTTTCACTTGGCTCCAATTACTGTCACTTGCTACAAAGTCTTTTCACACCAACTGATAGGTGGGAAGATGCCCTAGTTGCTGCTACCCAGGTGTTACACATGCCTCTCTGCCCTCCCTAGGGCAGCAACAGCACAGCCTGGAAGAAGGAGGCAGAGGTCCTTTTAAACTGATGCCAGTAGGCTCTATGATGCATCGTCACTGGCCTGCTCTCACTTTCAAAGACTCCCTGCACAACTTGGCTCATAGTTAAACCAGAAATAGGTAAACAACAAGTGGGGGTTAAGGAGAATAAAATAAAATAATCAGATGCCTTCCTTAGAGGGAAAAAAAAAAACGGTGTTCATTCAGGATTCTGCATGGCCACATTTTAATTTTAATCACAGAAGAGTGGGTTCAAGGAAATTCAGGGCAGAATGTTCAAAGAGAGCAAGCTAAAAGCAGGGAAGAAAGGGCTGCTGGGGGCCATTCCTTCTTTCCTTCCTCTCTCCATTCCTTCCTTCCTTCCTTTTCTTCCTTCCTTCCTTCCTTCTTTCTTTCCTTCCTTCCTTCTTTCTTTCCTTCCTTCCTTCCTTCCTTGCTTCCTTCCTTCCTCTCTTCCTAAATAAAAATAATTCTTATGATGCATTTTTTGTTGAGGAATTAAAATATCACATTACTTTGAAAAGAGATGCTTCCTGTAGACATTTTAGTACAAAAAAACTAAAGAATACCTAGAGAAATTTACTCAAGCTATTGCCCAAAATTGCTACAAGTATAAAAAAGAGTGCAAATTTATAATTTGTTTAAAAATATCCTAACTGAGAACAGTGAATAAAAACCTAAAAAAAATTTCTCATGATAAGTGAAGTTGATCATTACAGAAAAAGCATGGGACCAAATGGAACTAGGAAGGAATAATAGCAAACAGTCCAGGACCCATATTCCCTAAACTGTACCCACTGATTTCAAAAAGTGAAGAAGGCTACTTATAGTCCTTAAACTATAGTCCTCCTTACACACCAGTAAAAGTAAGCCAGAATGAGAAAATTATATATACTCTGATGCCATTAGTACATATCACTGCAAATGTATTAAACATACTATGCCTAACAAAAGACAGCAGTGCATTAATAAAGTCATTCCTTAGGACCCTGTAGAATTTATTCCAGTAACATAAGAATGGCTTAATATTCAGGGAAAAAAATCAGCAAAATAAAATACATGTTAAAGAATGACACTTAGAAGAATAGGAAGATTTGTCATTATAGTGATTAAAATATGTTTGTTATATCTACAAGCTAATACACATAATAAAGAAACTTTAGAAGAAACTTTCCTACCCAGAAAAGGCCAGGAGGTGGAGAAGCAGAGCCTGAACTATTGTGTAATGTAGTATTAAAGGACTGAATACCTTGGAACCCAAACTACTTCTACATTACCACTGAAAGTGACCAAGTGAAAAGGGACTTCTAGCCTTTGCTCAAGCCCTCTGGGAACTCATTGCTTCACAAGAGTTGTTTTCAACTCTGACATCTCTGGATGTTAGGAAATGTTCTTTACATCAAGATTTAATTTCAAGAAGAGCAACTCAGATTTCAGACCCAATGAACCAGAGGTTCCATTGGTAGGCATATACTCCAAGGAAGTAATTAGCAAAAAGCAAATCCCCATATACAACAAAATATTCACAGTATCACTGATGAGTGTGTGTGTGTGTGTGTGTGTGTGTGTGTGTGTGTGTGCGTGTGTGAGAAAGACATAAATTCTTATTGATTGAGGAATGGCTAAATAAATTGTGGTACATGAATGTAATGGAATATGACCATACTCTCAGAAAAACTAATAGGATGAATTTAGAGAAATGTGAAAAGAATTTTAGTAACTGATAAGAAGTGAAACAAGCAGAACCAGGAAAACAACATAGAATGACTATAACAATGGAAATGAAAAGAGCAGTTATCATAAAAAAAATTTACTCTGAATGATTCAAAATTATAAAGACCAAACTTTATTGCTAGGAAATCTGATCTGCACTGTCAGATTTCTAATTAATAAAATGGTAATGATTGAAACTCTCTGAAATTACATAAATAATTAGAAAAATGCCAAGGTTCATAGTTGTGAAATATTGCATAGAATAGCAGTTTCCAATGGAATGATCGATTTTGTTGATTTTTAAAAAAGTATTTTCCCATTACTTCTTTATGAGGGATGGCTCTGAGCTACAAGGGAGGGGATCTTACAAAACCTCCAGATCTCTTTTAGCCAAAATGCTGTCTTTATATGACTTGTCAGTCTTATATTCGTGATATTGACTTTGAGTGGCTTAGGGTTGAGGACTTTGCATTTTCCGTGTTATGTTCTCTCTTCCTGTCACTATGTCATGGGGGTTTTGAGTTCTGACTGACATCCAAGGTGTTAGCTATTCCTTCCAGTTTTGTGGCATCTGAAACGTTTAGACCCGGATTACATCTGCATGGTAAATAACTTCAGAATTATGTCATGTAGTTTGTTTTGGAAATGCTACCTATGATAAATGCTTATAGATTTAAGGCAATATAGAGTTTTAAAAATCTCCTAAAATAACCTTTTTCACTTGGTAGACATGGAAACAGAGTTGTTATTTGCCTAAGATCACATAATTTAGGCTAGACAAAGAAATTAATGAAATATACATTGTTAGATGATATAAAATATTTGTTTCCAGGTGTTATTCTTATTTTCAAAGTATTACATCAGTTCAAATAATATTTTTAAAGCATTGGTTTTTTAGATGATACTCTAAAAACATGAGAAAAGACTAACAAAAAAATCCAAAATAATAAATTCCTTCATCACAGGTGGATGAGCAACCACGAGAAAGGGCTCAGCAAACTGTTGTACCAGAGGTTCTAGACCTCCTCAAAAACCCCATCTACATACAAGTGCACACACAGCTAGAGAAATGATCCCCAATCACAAGAATATTGTATTCAAAAGCAGCAAAAAATACATGTGGAAATATTTACAGTGTCAATATAAAGTGAAGAAAGACATCTATATCCAAAACAAAATGAAAGCTTATAATTGCCATAAATTCCTCTGATAAAACTCTGGTATCCTAAAGCTGTAAGGAATTGATTCAGTCCCAAGAGCAAGGTCTGCTCCCAAATGGGTATATGGTCAAATTATAAAGTACAGCTTTCCAGAAAGCAACACAAATGGTCAATCTCTATCTGCAATGTTTACCTACTATCTCATAACCAGAGAACTACATAGCTCAAATCCTGCATAATGTGACATCTCACACTCATTAAATTGGCAAAGATTTGTAGTTCCGACCTATACATTTAAACAAAGTAAAACATGGTTCGTATGACAGTGAAAATAAACTTAAAGACTTATCTTCATGAAGACCAGACTGAACCACTAAAAATAGCATCTGCCATTGGAATAGAGAGGATTGCAGAGAATCCAAGTTCACCCAGAATTCTCTGTGAATGCCGAGGCTGTCCAGATGTTCCTGTTTATGTATCACATGTTTCTGTTTCCATCAAAGCCCAGAGAAAGACAGAGATCTGGAAGAGATCTGTAACTGTTCCAAAGATTTTGGCAATGATGAGCCAAAAAATCACTCAAACTGAAAAAAAAAATAAATGTTGACAGGGCTATGGAAAAAATAAAACAACAACAGGTGCTTTATTATGCTGCTTGCAGAGTTGTAAAGTGGCAGTGCCTTTTTTTTGAATGAAGTTTGGTAATATGAAATATGGGCTGCTAGGTGGCTCAGTGGATAGAGTGTCAGGCCTATGGTCAGGGGGACTTACCGTATTGACTTCAAATCTGACCTCAGACACTTACTAGCTGTGCGAGCCTGGGCAAGTCATTTAACTTTTTCCTTTCTCAGTTCTTTATCTATAAAATGAATTGGAAAAGGAAATGGCTAATCCCTCTAATATCTTTGCCAAGAATACCTCAAATGGGGTTCCAAAGAGTCAGACACAGCCTGAACAACAACAAAATATGAAATAAGGGATTTCAAAACTAGTGATTCCTGAAAAACAAACCAAAACAATGAGAGATACAACCTAGTGCTTCCTTTGTGTCCTGAGCCTGACTGCTTACACGTTGTTGGAAGCTTTGCAGACAGAAAGAAGATCCTGAGCTCTCATTATTCATAATAAACTGACACAATGGGCTGGACTCAGAGGTTCCATAATCAATGGGTGGCTAAACAAATTGGCCTAAGGATGTACTGAAGTATCATTGTGCCTTAATGAACAGCCTGTGCAAAGGCTGCAAAGGAGCATGGGATGGGAGCCGAGCAGAGAAGGTGGAGTCAGAGACGAGTGCTAGTGCAGATGGTAATGGCCCAACATCTACAAATATTTCACAGAGTGACCCTGACGGAGACAGAATTTAAAAAGAAGGAGAAATAAAGCTCAGAAAGGGCCACAGATCCTGCCAACGGGATGTGTCGTCGTCATTGTCTTCAAGTTGAGGTGCATCTTTGAAAAAGCAAACCGTGATGAGTGGGGTTTCCCATTTCTTGGCTGATTTCAGTAAAATACCCATGGGTTGTGATGGTGGTTACTAAGTTTAGAATCAATGAAAGAAGGAACAAAAGGAAAAAAATGTTATCCAGGACTCCATGTCACTTTCTTTATTCGTGAAGTGGAAAATATTTTTATGAGGTGATTGGGAATAACCAAGAAAAATGCTGGAGCCAAAATTAAGAATCAGAGGAGATGCGAGCTTCATTCTAGGAATTATTCTTGAGAAACTAAAGCTGCAAACTTTCTGCCTTTACAGAGGACCTTCCCTATCTCATTTCCAGAGTCTCAGTGCATTGACAATCTTGACCTCACTTAGGTCAGTCCGATGGTGTCCTTCTTGCTGGCCCTCTGTTTCCCAAATCTGGGTCTGGCCCCCACCTGGAATGCTCTCCTGTGCATTCTCTCACTTTCTTTGGAACGCAGCTCCACCTTTATACTCTACAAGAACTGTTCCACTTGCCCTTTCAAAGTGCTTCCATTCTGAGGTTATGCTCTCTCTCCCTGTATACATATACACATATACACACATATACAAATGTGTGTGCATGTGTGTATACACACATATGTGTGTATGTGTATTTGTGTCTTCTCTATAAAATGTCTTGTATTCACACAGTCATTTGCATGCTGTCTCCCTCATTAGAAGGTGAGCTCCTTGAGGGCAGGTATCAGTATTTGGTATTGTTTTATATCCTCAACACTTAGTCCAATGCCTGTCACATAGGAAGACCTTAATAAATGCTTATTGACTCTCTCATAGACTGACAGTGACTGAGTCAGGAATTAGGTTTCAACAGCTGCCTTTCCTGAATCAAACATTTTTGTGGGTGAATATACAGGTGTGGTGTAGTGCGGTGGTGTGTGTGTGTGTATACATGTGTGTGCATGTGCATGTGTGTGTTTCTGTGTGTGCATGTGTGTGTGTCTGTGGTGTGTGTACGTGTATGCATGTGTGTGTGTGTGTGTGTGTGCTTGTGTATGTGCGTGTGTGTGTGGGTGTGTGTCTGTATGTGTGTGGTGTGGGGGTGTGTGTGTGTGGTGTAGTGTGGTACGGTGTGTGTGTGTGTGTGTGTGTGTGTGTGTGTGTGTGCATGTGCATTGAAGGTGGTAGATTCATTTCTCCTTCAAAAGGAACCGTCATTCCTCCACAGCACACTGACTCAGTGCCCTTTGCTGAGCACTGGGCAAGAAGGAGATGCCCGAGTAGCAACATGTAGCTTTTGATTTGGTTGGTAGAGCAGGAATGCCACTCTCCATCTTAGCTTTAGTTTCCTGCGCTAAGTACTTGGCTATCTAGAGCACTGAAAGGTTATGCTGTTCTCTAAAATGGGAGTACTAACCTCTTTCCAAGGGTCCCTATCAGGATAAAATGAGATGCCATTTGTATAGCACCCTGCACTTAAAGCTCTCTAGAAATGCCGTTACTATTAGATGACTTTGTACAGGGTTCTAGAGCTCCCTAGTGTCAACAAGAGGAGTTGAACTTTGCTCTTTTTTTCTGACTTTGAGATTGACTTTCTCTTGCCTCTGTCACCTTGCTTAACAGGAGATGAAATCAATTTAACCCAGGCTGACTCTGCTTTCCTAAATACCTAAATGAGCCCAGACCCTCTCAGTGGGTGCCCACATGGTGGTTTGGCAAAAATAAGCCCTGGACATAATAGAGTTCTTAAAGTTTTGAACATCAGAAGTAGAAGACGTTTCTCTGAACCAGCTTTTTAATTTTTTATATTTTTTTTAGAAGAAGAATCCCCTCGTTTGGGCATAATTGGCTTCCACAAAGGCTCTGCACGTGTTCTGAAACCCAACAATTTCCCATTTCTAATGAGTTGCCTTAACAAGATTACCCAACACAGAAAAGGAACTAATTAGGAGGCATTGAATTCCAAAATCACAACGAGATTCAAAGGGGGTTTTTGCAGCTGCCATTTTGCTGGCATTGCAGGAGAAAAATGAGCAGGTGGCTGAGGAGCAAGGAGTCGTCATCCTCTTCACTGTGCAGGAAGAATCACTCCTTACTTTCTTTGGGATAGACAAACCAATTAGCCAGTACCGTGTGACTGAAGAAACAGCTTAATATTCTGTGATACAGGAGGAAACTCCTCACTGTCCATTGGCCAGGATGCATGTTTTTGGGAAAGATACTTGTAAAGCCACAGCAGCCTGTGTGCATATATATCAAGAGTCTGGCCAGGCTGCTCACGTAGGCCATCACGTGAATGAAAGGGAAAGAAAATCCCAATATACTTGTGGAAGTTATAGTCAGGGTCCTTGTGTTCTGAACAGCCTGAGGTGTGAGGAGCACAGAGAGGCTGGGGTTACCCTGCTGCATTTTGTCTCAATTTATAGGAGCACACATTTATCTGGGTCGTGGAAATGAAAAGCTCCTGCCTTCCTAGGGTCCTTAGGATGGATTCTCACTTCTTTAAAAAAAATTTTTTTTTTGCTTTTTTTCTTCTTTTTTTGAGGAGGACAATTGGGGTTAAATGACTTGCCCAAGGTCACATGGCTAGTCTGTGTGTGTGTGTGTTAAGTGTCTGAGGCTGGATTTGAACTGAGGTCCTCCTGACTCCTGGGCCAGTGCTCTATTCACTGCACCACCTAGCTGCTCCTCTTTTTTTTAAATTTTAAATTTATTTACTTTGAGTTTACAAGATTCAGTTCCAGAATCCCTTGAGTTTCAAATTTTTTCTCCTTCCCTCTCCTCCCCTCTCCTCCCCTCCCCCCATGGCGGCATGCAGTCAAATATAGGTTCTACAAATGCCTTCACACTGAACATTAGTCAGGTTGTAAAGAAGGATTATAACCAATGGGGTGAACAATGAGAAAGAAGGGACAAAACAAAACAAAACACAAAAGAGAGAGAACAAACAGTTTGCTTCCACCTGCAGACTCGGTAGCTCCTTCTCCGGGTGTGGAGCCTTTTCCCTCATGAGTCTTTTGGGTTTGTCTTATGTCCTTGCATTGCTGAGAGGAGCCCAGTCTATCAAAGTCAGTCATCGCAGGTACAATGTGTCTGTATACAAAATTCTCCTGGTTCTGCTCTCCTCACTCAGCATCAGTTCATATAAGTCTCTGCAGGATATGATGAAGTCTGTCTGCTCCTCACTTCTTACAGCACAAGAGTATTCTATTGCACTCATACACCACAACTTGCTTAGCCATTCCCCAATTGGTGGGCTATTGATTTCCAATTCTTTGCCACCACAAATAGAGCTGCTATAAATATTTTTGTACATACAGGTTTTTTTTCCCCCACTTCTATGACTTCTTTGAGATACAGTCCTAGAAATGGTATTGCTGGGTCAAAGGGTATGCACTTTTTTATAGCCCTTTTGGCATAGTTCCAGATTGCTCTCCAGAATGGTTGGATCAGTTCACAACTCCTCTAACAATGCATTAGTGTTCTAATTTTTCCATATCCTCTCCAAAATTTATCATTTTCCCGTTTTTTAATCTTAACCAATCTGACCACAGAGATATGGTACCTCAGAGTTATTTTGACTTGCATTTGGACCCTCATTTCTTAAGAACAATTATCTATCATTGGTTAGGAGGAACTGGAAGCCATGAGGTGGAACTACTTTCAATCTGTCCCTAGCCACAGTTGCTTCCTGGCTGCCTACGAACCACCTGTGCCTCTCTCATGAAACAAAATTTAAAAAGTGAAACTGCTCCCTTGCTCTGTCCATCAGTGTTAGCTTGCATTCTCTATCTTTTCTCACCTCCATAACTAACCTCCTTGACAATGCTCTCTACAATCAGCCTCTCGCTTGATTCTGAATCCTAAGAAATCTGGTTTCTGCCTCCATTCTTCAACTGAAGCTGCTCTTTCCAAAGTTACTAATTATTTCTTTACCAAAGGGGCATTTCCTAATTGTCAAATCCAGGGCCTTTTCCTCATTCCTCCTATAGCCTTGAACCCTGTAGATTACCTTGTCTTTCTGGACTCTTTCTTTAGAAAAGCCCTGTCCTTACCATCTTATTTTGTTACTGACCCAACAAGGCCATGAAGTCTCCCTGCCCTGTCCTCAGTGGAAGACCACTGTAGAAAGAAACCTAACCCTTAATGGCCTTATACTGGCCTAAAACTCCATTGGCCTTCTCTTAGTAATGACTCTGCCTGGGCTTGAACATCAAGTCTGATACTTATAACCTAGGTGACCTTGAACTAATCACTGAATCTCTCTGGTTTTCCTCAAGTCTGAAATGTGGGGGCTGATGAGTTTGCCTCTGAATCCCAAATCTATTACCTTAAATTCATGAACCAAACAAGTGCCCTAGCTGTCCTATTAAGCAATCCATAATTTGTGTTACCCAGAATGGCCTGGTGAGTGTGGGTCTGAACTTTCGCTAATGTTTTCCCTGAATACACTTATGGCTGTTTTATTGACTGCCCATAAAATGCTTCAATATGAACTGCCCTGGTTGCAAGTTTCTGTTCTCAAGTTGATGAATGTCAGAGGTGGGGTTTTCTCAATGGTAATAACAACAAAGATGAGACCAATGAGTGTGCCCTGAGGTGCACAGAGAACGGCTGTGGGGCTTAGTTATGAACACATCTAAGAAACAATAAAGGGCCTTCTCCTGCCACTTGAATTTTTCCCCTCTTGTTCCTGTGCTTTAGTAAATGTGCATTAAGTGTCTCTATAGTGTCAGAATGAAGGATTTTTCCATTCCTTTGTTTCCTCTTGGTTATTTCAGCCTCTGTCTAAGCAGTTTCGATGTTCTGATTGCCTCATTCCATTCTGTTCTGCTTTCTCCTGCAATAGACTGCGTCATACTGCATTTGTGAAGTCAGAGATCACTAAATGGCAGAAGAAGACAGAGCTGAAAAAGTTGGGAAAAGGAGAGTTGTTCTCTGATGTAATTATCTGTTTCTGGTTTTAACACCACTATGGCTTCAGCTCCTACCATGACTTCTGTTACCACAAGTACTCAATGCATTGTTTTAAGCAGGTTACTGGAACTCTATCATGTTCATTAGAATGACCACCACAACAAAATGACTTACCAATATGGAATCCATACTAGTTTCTGCAGCATTCTCATTCTTATCTAACAACTTTACATTCCATTGACTAGGATTCACAAATGTTTCTTCTGTACTCTGCCAAGGCATTACATGGTACATACATATGAATGATGGGGGGGGGGGGGACCAAACACATTTCTCAAACATTTACTTCATGCCAAGAACTGGAATAAGTTTAGATGATCATATATGAGTGAAAGCCTCTGTCCTCAAGGACCTTGCATTTAATTAGGAAGCCAATATCCACAGAGCAAACATGACCAAGAAGTTGTTTTTCAGACCTAAAAGTCAGAGGAATTGATTAAGAGGTCCTCTCCAGGAAGGGTGATTTTGTTTTGTTTAGTATTCTCAGAATTAGTCAGAGTTGTAAAGGGAAAGGAGGGTCACGATGTCATGGCATGGAATTGTCTGGGCATTGGTAAGGTGGCCTGGGCAAAGTCCAGGTAAAGCAGGACCAAGAGATGCAGGGTGGGGGCGTGTGCATATGGAAGTGGAGCTCAGACAGCACGTAACGTGGCATGGGAATGACCAAGGATGGCACAGTGGCACACACCATAGGATAAAGGGTTTAGGGCTGCAAGGGACCATAGAAATCAAATGGATCTGTGACTGCATCAATTAGGAAGTTCCTTACAATGATGCCCATCCTTCACAACCCATCTGTGACTACTCCCTTACTCCTCTTGTGGCTGTGCCCTTCTAGAACTTTGCCAGAGGGAGATCACTAACTGCTTCCAGAGAGTGCCAATGACATGCCAATGCACAGTTCACATGCAATGTAGTATCTACTATGTGGACCCACAGATAATGATGTATTCCTGTGTAAAGGTTTGTAGCCCTAATGAGAACTTTGTTTTCGTTTAGTTATAGTCAAAGCTTCCTGTATCCTCTTACTTTCATGTTCCACCTCTTTGTCTCTCTATTTTTCTTTATTATTTGGAGTCAAAACAGAGGAATGTGATTTTAGGCAGGAGATATACATCAGAGCTTCCCCAAGAAGCCATTCCCAAGATTGAGGGACAGGGCCTCTGTTCTGTCAAAAAGGGCTATCTTCTTCCTCCATTATAGGGGCACCTCTTCCATTAACCTCACCAGCCGGCCAGCCCCAAGGATCTATACCAGTGGTTCTCAACCTTCCTAATGCTGTGACCCTTTAATACTCATATGTGGGTATATTTGCATGTGGGAGGTCCCGCCTGGAGATGGATAGAGGAGTGGTGTCTTGGTTCCTAAGAACATTGGAAATATGTGTTTTCCAATGGTCTTAGGTGATCCCTGTGACCCCTGTGAAAGGGTCGTTTGACCCCCAAAGGGGTTGTGACCCACAGATTGAGAACCACTGGTTTATACAATCCTCGTCTCCTACCTGTAAGTTGGAGGATTAGACTAAGTGTAAAGACTATGTGATGTTTGCAACAGATAAGGTAAAATTAGGTAAGCAAAATATTTAGGGAACATATAAGCAATATGAGAAATAAAAGTTAGCACTCTTCCATGAAATCATCGAAGTGTGTTTGGAAGATTTACCACTGAGGGCAGAAGGCTAACACTGAGCACTTGGCACAAGCCAAATGAAGATGGTTTCATATAGCATCAAAAAGAGAGGAAAGAGAGAGAAATATGATCTCCAATAGCATGTCTTCCTCTAGCCTATTTGATGCTAAAGAATGGTATTATCTAATGCAATATTGTCCCATTTGACTCTCACAACAACCCTGAAAGGTAGGTGCTATTCTTGTACCCATTTTGCAGTGGAGGAAACTGAGACATACAGTTAAGTAACTTGCTCAGTGCCACACATTTAGTAAGTTTCTGAGGCTGGATTAGAACTCAGGTCTTCCTGAATCTAGGGCCAGCACTCCATCCACTAAACCACCTAACTAATAAACTATTGTAGTCAAACCCAAGAGATCTGGTCCAGGCAATAATAGTTATATGGAATTCAAGTGTATTTAGATGAGCAGAAATAGATCCGAGCATTTGACATCAGAACACAACCAAACAAGTGGGCATATTCTGGAGCTATGGTGAATGATAATCAAGACCTGATGCCTGGACCAAAGAAAGAGTGATGGTTACTCATAGCTCAGCTCTGTGGCAGACCCTGACTGGAGTAACTGCCAAATTAGAAACTAGAAAGGTGAAGAACCTTAGAAGGAATCTTGCTCAACTCCTTCATTTTGCAGAGGAAGGGACTCATAGACTGAAAGGTTTTTCTTTCCCTGAAGTATAATAATTATGCAATGTATCATAGAACCTATAATATATCATAGGATCTAGCTAGAGCAAGAGGAAAGATTGGAGAGATTATCTATTCCAACTTGCTCGGTGGACAGAATAGGAAATTGAGTCATGGAGAGATCAAGTGAGCTCCCAGAACCATAGAATATAAGTTATCAATGGGATCCTAAAGGTTCCTTCCAGTTTTAAGCCCATCCTTATTGGTGGAATTACTCTTTCTTCTTAAATTCATTGGATCATCAATTTGGAGGGGGAACAATAGGATAGCTGTCATGACACCCCTTTACCTCCTTACCCTCTATCCCCTACCAAATATGCCTGAGATTATTTTTCCTGGTAGAACTATAGCTGCTTTGTTATAAATGTCCCTGAATCTAGCCCTAGAGCCTGTCCCTGCCCCCATGTTTTTTGGAGCCCTCCTCTGAAGACTCCACAGCTGGACCTGGGGCTGAATCTACACATGAGACCATCTGCATTGATAAAACATCTATTTCTACCAGCAATAGGAATCTCCAATGTGTGTGTTTTCTGTCACTGGTCATACTTCATAGTTTGCCTCAATGTGGGGATTATAGTGCTAGACTAATCAATGTAAGGACTTTATGGCCATCACCACAATATATTTGAAGGGCCCTATCTGCTCACAAATAACTTCTCCATACACTTCCCACATTGCTGGAATATTTCACCATTACAGTCTTAGGATATTAGATTTCATCAAGTCATGAGCAGTTCAGAATATCTGAATATCTCCTGATTTAGGTTTGAGGAGTGGATCACAGAACTGTAAGCTTTAATAAGAGAGAAGGGGAGGGAAATGTTCCAATTTCAAAGTTATAACCCACACCAGATGAAGTGGGGTCCTCTGCTGTAGGTCACTAGACTACCAGGGACATTTTGAGGGCACAGAATATATCAGAGGATACCAAGATAATGTGGACAGGGGCATAGAAAGTAAACTATCTTTTTACTTAATTTGCTTTTGACCATTGCTGCCTGTTAAGTTCAGCCTCAAGGTTTTCCATGATAGGCCAAAGGTTCAATAGATGGGGAAACCATATTTGGTTTGGTCATTCCATTGGAGTAGCAGGTGTCTTGTTGATCTCTTGTTGACTTGGTGGCCATCACTCCATTCCCTATCACTAATGCTTTCAGTGGAATTTGAGGCACTTGATCAAGACAGAGAGATGAGAATTCCTCCTGGTTTCTGGGCCTGGGAAGGAGTATAGAGGCCCTCTGTTGTGAAGTTCAATGTGTCCACTGAGCAATGCCTCATATTTCTAATGGGTTCTCCAAGTAGTCAAGGGATAAAAATTTAACCAAGAGTTTTGAAAAAAAAAGCCATGCCCCATCTGCCCATCCTGGCACCAGTGATGAATATGCAAGCAGTCACCCTGTATCAGATCAAAGATAGTGACAGATGTTTTGAATGGTTGATACAATTAGAAATGGCAATTAGTAATACAATCTCTGTCTATTTTCTGACACAACATCTGGTTGAACATCCATTATGTCATGTAATATGAATTAGATTTAAATACATGAGGCTTAAATGGACAAGTGTAGAGTTTTAAGAATCTGTCTGGATTTTGTTCTCCCTATCCACTTTCTGCTATATGATTATAACCAAGTGGCTTACAGCCTCTGATACTAATCTCTGATTTGAGCTTATAACAACAACAACAATGGTAGTGATAGCTAGGAATTTTATAATACTTTGTTTTGCAAAATGTGATTTCATTTGATCCCGGGAGCTGCTTTAAAGGATACGTGCTTTATTACACCCATTTCACAAGTGAGAGGAATGAGGCAGGCCAACACTAGTTGAATTGCTTTGGTTCCCACAGCTGGGAAGTGTCTGAGTGCAGATTTGAACTCACATCTTCCTGACTCGCAGTCTAGGACTCTTTCCACTCTGTCACCCAATTGCCTTTAATATAAGAAATCTTAATGCAAAGATCCATGAATTGGGGCTTTTTAAAACATATATTTTTAAAACGATTTCTGTATGACTGTTTTCCTTTGTAATCCCACATTTTTACTTTATGCATTTAAATCATTATTCTGAAAAGGAGTTCATGGCTTCCTCAGGCTTGCAAAAATGAAGAAAAATGATCAAAGCTAATGTTTTAAAGGGAAGTTTTCAACAGCTGAGCAAATCCAATTCATTTCAGTGAGAGCCTGTTAGGTGCAAATGCAGAGAATGAAAAGACAACAGAGAAACAGTTCAGTAGCCCAGCAGCAGCATTAGTACAAGTAGAAGCAGCAGCAGCAGCAGCAGCACTAGGAATAGCTTCTATTTATTTCACTTCTTTATTTATTCCACTTATTTAAGGCAAGACTGTTTTATGGTTAATTTCCTGGGTTATTCAAGGTTGATCCTCTATGTTACATCAAAGAAGCTGAAACCATTTTCACATTAAAATGGAGTAAAGAGTAAATGATTAGTGAATAAAAGACATGAACCAATATCTACAGGAAACAGAAGAATAGGATGCTTCCAACCACTGCTGTTTGGTAGACGTTGCCCACTTAGAACGGAACATTGTCATAAAGGTCAGCCAGTGAGGCTCTGGGAGCTGTCCAATTTTAGGCATTATAGAGAAAGCATTCTGCTTCTGTTCATTCTTGGTATTTCTCTGTTTTGCATTTCAGTCAAAATAAGAGGCAGTTTTGTTTTTTATTTAAATAAAACAATGCTGACTTTGCATCGCATAGCTTACTTTCCAAAACAATTCCGTGTATCCTTTCTTCTGATCGTCTTGTTATACCTGGGAGACAGGTGTGACAGGTGAGAAAATTAATGTAGGGAATAAGCTTTTGTAACACATGTACATTCCACAAAGGCAGAATGACACTCTTGGAGAAAGATCTGAACATGCTTTTGTAATTAGAAAAAGTAGATCAAAATATCAACATCTACAAACTCTGTAGGTTGAAAATTTCCATCAAGGGGCAGAAATGAGAAGCACTGAAATGACAAGAAAGGCAGGAAAATCAAGGAGTCCTTGTCTAATCCCTTCCTGTACCATGAGGCCCTAAACAACATCCATGACAAGGATTCAGTCTACTCCTCCTAGGTCTCCAGTGTCTTGGTGGAATTCCTTCTACTCTAAGGCAGTCTGTTCTACTTGGGCCCAAAAATAATTATATGGATGGCCCTTATGCCACTGAGGTAAAACCTATCTTCCTGTACTTTCTGTTTATCAGTCCTAATTCTAGTCTCTAACCAAGCAAAGTAAGTCTGTTCATACGTGTAAATATAGCTTCTCCTTGAGATGCTTTCCTCTAATGTATTCCTCCCTTCACTCCCCAGAAAACAACTGCTACTTTGGGCTGAAGGGATACCTGGTGGGTGCCCACACCTATGACTATGGCTTATGAGTTACGACCCACCCATGCGCTTAATACTAAAAGGCAATGAATAGACAGAATTAGATCTTAGCTAAGGCATTTGCTAAAGAGAGTAAAGTAACAACAGTAACTACAAAACTCTCCTTCCAACAAACCAACAGTACTGTAGCCACTAAAAAATGCACATGTGGAAAGAGTGGGCTCATACTTAGAAAGCTCTGGTTGTAAGGCATGCATTTCAAGAATGCTTATGACTAAAGGTTCATTTCCTCCCCTGTGAAATGCTCCCAAAGCTCCCTCTGGGGACAGTGACTCTGCAGAATGAGTTGCTCAACAGGACTTCCACGGACTCCTGATAGGATACAATAGCTTTTTGGAGGTCATAGCTGACTCTCTTTGCTTCCAGGGGCTCTGCTCCTTGTAGCTGCTTGGAGCATTAAGGGACTGCCTCTCCACATCTGTGCCAGTGTGGCATGCATGGCTCTCTTTCCTCATCTGTTCCTCAAATTTTATCATACTGACACATTCCCGAACTGCTGATACAGTTGTCTTTTATAAGATTCTTTATTCCTAGATGCCATGATTTATGTGTGCATGGAGCAGGAGGGAAAAGAATAGCCCTTCTTCTACCCATCTCTCCCCAAGAGGTGAAGGGCTGGATACTTTCCTGATTACTGGCTCTCTCTTCAACTCTTGAATTGCCTACTATGCTACAGTCTCCTGGACTTAGCTATTTAAAACTCTACAAGAATGTGGCCAATTTTTGTTCATCCAAAGAACTCAATTAGAGTTCCCTTTTGACTCAATCACAGAAGCAAATCCCCACCCTCACTACTTACCTAATGAGTCTTAGATTCTTAGTTAAAATGAGAAAATAATAAAGGATAACTTGGTAGTCCTTACTCTCGAACAAAAATGTTAATTAAGTGGCAATAATACAGTTTTGGAATAGCTAGTCGACTAAGCATTAATACCACATTAGAGATGTAGTCACAAAACTTGCAGGGTTGAAAGTTAATTGAGAAGTATCCCCCCCCTTCCAAACTGTCCCTGACTCTCCCACTTCTCTGACAAGTGGTCATCTGCTTTGGGCTGTAAAACCTTAAGGAAAGGGTGCCCAAGCTTTGTGAAGGATTGGAAGTTTTCTTTTAGATCTCAGAGGACTGTGTCCAGAGGAATGAATATGAATTGCAGAGAACTGATTTGGGTTATATAAAAGGAGTGGGAGTGGAGACAACCTTCCCAACCATTAGAGCTCTCATTTCTTTGAGAAATGTTGAATTCTTTCTGACTGGAGGCCTTTCACCAAAGATTAGCTATCCTGCCTCTTGTCAGGAATTGATATGGATTGAATTAGTTGAATCTCTCTGTTTAAACTTAAGAGTCTATAATCCTGACTTCAATGGTCTGTTTTTACAACTTAGCTTACTTGCCTACCTAAAGACATCTTCCTCTTCTGGAAGATCAATTGAATTGAAGAAAACTTTCAAGGGGTACATGAAAAAATGCATACATTCAAATACACATACACATGTATATACAAACATATTAATTAACATAGACACACAGATGAACCAAGATGAAAAGATAAAACGACCCTTGGGAGGAACTTGCAGAATGAATGAGTATAACCCAGAAGAAGAAGGGAAGAAAAAGGACTTCAGAATTCTTTGAGCCATAAAATTGTGTGTATACACATATACACACAAACACATACACACATTTGTGTATATATTTATATATGCATATATATGTATGTATGATATTTGAAATTATCATACAATTTTGCTGTTACTATATATAATGTTGCTTTGCCTCTGTTCATTTCACTTGCATCAGTTCATGTATTTCCAGGTTTTTCTGAGAGCATCTTGCATATAATTTCTTATAGAATAATAGTATTTAAACACTATTCTATACAACTCATTTAACCATTCCCCAAATGATGGACATTCCCTCAATTTTCAATTCTTTGCCACAACTAAAAGAGCTGCTATAAATATTTTTGTGCATATGCATCCTTTTCCTTTTTTAAAAAATCTCTTTGAGGTAGAGACCTAGTAGTAGTATTACTTGTTCTGAGGGTATACCTGGTTTTATAGTCCTTTAGGCACAGTGCCAAATTGCTCTGCAGAATGGTTGGATCAGTATGCAACTCAAGAGCAGTGAATACATTAGTGTATTAATTTTCCCATGTCTCCTCCAATATTTGTAATTTTTCTTTTCTGTCATAATAGCCAATCTTACAAGTGTGGGGTGGTAACTTAGAGCTGTTTTAATGTCCATTTCTCTAATCAATAGAACAATTTTCATGCACCTATAGATAGCTTTGATTGTTGAAAACTAGTTCTTAATATCCTTTGACCGTTTGTCAGTTGATGAATGGCCCTTGTTTCTGTACATTTGACTCAGTTGTCTACATATTTGAGAAATGAGGTCTTTATTAGAGAAACTTGTTGAACGTTTTTTTTTCCCACAATAATGATTACTAATTACGTATTTCCCTCCATACTGTTTTATTCCTGTGTATCCTGCTCTCTCTCTTTCCTTTTACCCTGTCCATTCTCAAGTGTTTTCTTTATGACTTTTACCTCTCCCAATCCTGCCTCCCATCTATCAGTCCCCTCCCCCCTTCTCTTATCCCCTTCCCTTCCTTCTTTCTTGTAGGGTAAGAGAGATTTCTACACCCAACTGAGTGTGTATGTCATTTCCTCTTTGAGTCAATTCTAATGAGAATAAAGTTAATGCACTCTGCTGCCCCATTTCCTCCATTCTACCTCTCCCTCTCCCTTTCTCCTAATTCAGTATACTTTATCCCCTCTTAATTTTTATTTAGTTTTTAGAAAATAATCCCATCATATTCAACTCATACTCATGCCTTCTGTCTACTCCTACTAGCTGTCATAATAATGAGAAAGATTTTTAGGATTTACAAGCATCATCTCCGATGTAGGAATATAAACTGTTTAACCTTATCGAATCCCTTACAATTTTTCTTTCCCCATTTATCTTTTTATGCATCTATAAAGCCAAGAATGGGCAGCTTTTCAGAATAATGCTGCTGTGAACAGCTTTTAAGGTTATGATCACACAGTATAGTGAACCTGTATTTGTCCCATAACAAATCAAAGCAAAGCATTCACAGTAAATCAAAGTACAATGTTCACAATGTTACAACTTATCACAGAAAATCAAAATATAGCATTCCCAACAACTTGCCACAGAAAATGGCCACATAATTTTCACCACAGCGGTCACAAAGTTTTGGACAAAGAACAATCATTTAGTAACTCAATCATTCGATCATCCTTAAGGATGTTTGCCTCCTCAAGGAACACAAAGCACAATAGTCAAAGTTCTCCAATCATGGGGCACACTAAATTAACCTAATCAGTCACTTGTTCAGTCATCAGTCACTAAGTACAATCATTTAGTCAATCAGTCATTCAATCAACTCCATCATTCAATCATCCTTCACCATTCACTATTCAATCATGAGAAAATAAACAGACCCTCCACCCCTAGGTCACAATTTCTCAGTCAGTACACAGTATCCAAGTAAAGTCTTATTTCAGCTTGACTCAGGGTGGTTTCTCAGATTCCCAGGTATAATGGCAAGCACAGAAATAGTTCACACCTTGTTTTAGCTATTGAATTAACACCTTGTTTTAGTTCAAGATTTTTTGAGCCTTGTATCAAGTCTGTTAAGAAACAGAACATGTTGACTAAGGATCTATCAATTTTGTT
>CM053581.1:584990629-585004585 GCA_028627135.1 Pseudochirops cupreus
TGTAAACTAAAATAAATAAAATAAAAGTTAAAAATTAAAAAAATTTAAAAAAGTGCAAATGACTGAATTTTCAAAAGTCAAGGGATATTGTATTGGTAAACTAAATGCTGTTGAGGTTGATTACAGTTTTAGATGAATTTACAGGATATTTTTAAACAATTATAAATGCTTGTTAACTGGATGAATATCTTAATGGCTATTTAAATTCTAGAAAACTAAATGCTTATCCCAAAGAACCAATATGATTTCTCCAAGAATGAATTATGACAATAAATACTGTCTTCTTTTTTCTTCTTTCTTTTTCCTTTCCTTCCTTTCTCTTTACTTTCCCTTATCTTTCTTTCCTTTCCTTTCCTCTCTGACAGTGTGTCTACCTGAAGGACCAAGTGGAAACTAGAAATATAGTTTAACCAAATTTTAAGGTAGCTTTTGACAGCCACTAATATATTCTTTGTACAGAGAAAGAATCAAGATAGGTGAGTAAAAGGGTACAAAAGGAAAACTCCCTTAAATCCTCTCCAACAATGGCCACAGAAAACATGCCAAACCAAATTTTGAGCTAGAAATCCAAAGAAAAAAATATAGCCAATTATTTTTTCCCACTGAGAGTAGCTTAGTAAGGAATAAAGTTTGGTTTCTGGCACTAAGATAAGGACTTAACAAGAATGTGGTGAAATGGGATCTGAACCAGTTGGGGACAGCAGCAATGTGTTTGGGCTGCAGTAACCATGGTAAGGAGCAGCCCAGCACCCAGAAACAATAAAAGAACTGATAACTTGGGCAGAAAAGAATCTCAGAGGATCCCTGTTCTAGCAATGAACCAGGAGACATTAGGTAGCTATTTTGTCCATTTACCAGTCTTGGGTATAGGGAGGATTAGTCTTAGTCTGAGGGGTCACGGGTCTTCTGGTATAAAAAGCAGAACACAGAGGGAGAGAGTAGTGAATGGTCCTTTCCTTGGTTGATATCACTTTACAGTTACTTAACTAGGAAGATTTTACAGTACCTGAGACCAACTTGTGAAACATAAGAAGGGCATAAAGATAAATGCTCAAGAAAGTAATGCCCCTAAGAGTTGTGCAGAGACAATCTCTAACATGAAGTTTAAATTAAAGAAGTAGAGTTGAAAAATGGGTCTGGAACAAAAAAAAAAGAATTTGATAATAAAACATTCCTGTGCTGTCAAGGAAGTTCAAGACATGAACTCAGAAGAAGATAATGACTTACAAACATCTACAAATAATGTCTCAAAAATACAGGTTATACACCATGCCCCCAAAAGAATTCTTAGAGTGTGGTGGGATGGCAGAGTAGAAGCACAAACATGACATCAACTCCCTCTTCAATCACTTCCAATACACTTAAAAAATGACTCTAAACAAACTTTAGAGCTGTCGAACTCACAAAGTGACATAGAGAAACAAATCTCCTGCTGAAGGTAGCCTGGCATGTTGACAGGAAAGGTCTATCACACTGAGCTGGGAGCCAAGAACAGTCACACTAGAGCCTCATGATTTGGATCCCAGACTGCAGTGGCCAGAGAAGACTTCAGCAGAGTGAATCATCAGGAGCTGTGGTGGTTTCCAGACTCATCAACCCATAAACACCAAAGAAAAAGTAAAAGGTCAGTGTGGAACACTGTTGGAACACGGGTGGATGGAAGAAAGTGGTCTAGCACCTGCCCCTGGGGTGAGAAGTGGTGGAAGTGCAGCAACTGTCCCCCTGCATGGCTGCCTCAGGAGCTCCTGGACTTCAGATCTGAGGGGGACCAAGCAACCATTCAGAGGGTAAATGCTCTTGCTTTAACCTGCTTGGATATGGATGAAGGTCTTGGGTGGTGATCCTGGGGTGTGTGGCAAGTGAGCCAGAGCTTGTGGGGGCTGCTGAGAGGGTATGTTTGTAATAGCTCTGGCAGCTGTTAAAACTCCAGCAATTTGGACAAGCTCTCTCTGTTCTGGAAGCAGAGTTCTACCATGGAAAAGATCTCAAAGGTCAAATTGGATGGCAATATAAACAAGCAGAGGAAGCACAAATAGACCATAGAATACTCTTTTGGGAACAAAAGGATCAAGCACTGCAGTGGGAGGAAGACATCTAAGTTGGAACTCCTGAATCAAAAACCTCCAAGAAAAATATGAAGGCCATGGAGGAGCTCAAGAAGGATTTTGAAAATCAAGTAAGAGAAGTGGAGGAATACTTGGTAAGAAAAATGAAAATGATGCAAGAAAATCATGAAAAGTGAGTCAACAGCCTGCTAAAGGAGACCCAAAAATACACTGAAGAAAATAACACCTTAAAAATAGACTCACTCAAATGGCAAAAGAGGCCCAAAAAGCCAGTGAGGAGAAGAATGCCTTAAAAAGCTGATTTTGCCAGATGGAAAAGGAATTTCAAAAACTCACTGAGGAGAATAACTCCTTCAAAATTATACTGCAGCAATTTGAAGCTAATGACTTTATGAAAAATCAAAATACTGTGAAACAGATCATTTATAAAACAAATGAAAAAAATAGAAGGCAATATGAAATATCTCATTGGAAAACCACTGACCTGGAAAATAGATCCAGGAGAGATATTTTTAAAATTATTATTCTACCTGAGAGCTATCATAAGAAAAAAAGTGTAGACACCATCTTTCAAGAAATGTTCAAGCAAAATTGCCATGGTATTCAAGAACCAGTGGGCAAAAGAAAAAGGGAAGGAATTCACCGATTGCCTCTTGGAAAAGATCCTCAAAAGAAAACTCCCAGGAATATTATGTCCAAATTCCAGAGTTCCCAGGTGAAGGAGAAAGTACTGCAAGCAGTCAGGAAGAAACAGTTTGAGTATTGTGGAAGCACAATCAGGATGACACAAGACCTAGCAGCTTCTTCATTAAGAGATTGAAAGGCTTGGAATATGATGTTCTTGAGGTCAGAGGAACTAGGATTAAAACCAAGAACCACTTACTCAGAAAAACTGATCATAATACTTCAGAGGAAAATAAGGATATTCAATGAAATAAAGGACTTTCAAGCATTTTTGATGAAAAGTCCAGAACTGAACAGAAAATTTGGCTTTCAAATACAAGAATCAAGGCAAGCATAAGAAAAATCAAGCTGCTCAGATGCAAACTATGCTTCTGTTTGTGAAATAACCTTGGATAAGACCATCTAGGTGGCACAGTGAATAGAGCACCAGCCCTGGAGTCAAGAGGACCTGAGTTCAAATCCGGCCTCAGACACTTAACACTTACTAGCTGTGTGACACTGGGCAAATCACGTAACTGCAATTGCCCTACAAAAAAAAAAAGAAGAAGAAGAAGAAATAACCTTGGATAATCTGCCCAAATGCTTTCCAATTCTCCGTCATTGGAATACTTACAAGGAAGAAACTGTCTTGCTTGTATTTGTATACTTAGAACTTAGCACAGGGCATTAATTTGTTTATTCATTCATTCTTATCTCCTCCTTGTCTTTTTCCACTAAAAGCCCCCATCATACATATTACTGTGAATAATACTTTCTTTTGTTTTATTCTCAATTTTCAGTGATTTTAAATCTTTCTTATTTGTGCCATTTTTCTATTTTGAACATATTGTAGCTTATAGCCTAAGATGTAGGCCTAAGTCTAATTTATGTCAAGCTACTTTCCAGTTTGCCAAAAATTATCACAAAAAGTAAGACCTTCTCTTAATAAATTATGTTCTTGACCTTATGAAAGAAAAAAAAATCAAAAGAAGTAAACTTGAGGCCAATTTTCTTAATAAATATTTATGTAAAACTTTTTAGTAAAATGCTAACAAGATTATAATAAAATCACAACAATTATACACTGTGACCAGGTGTAGTTTATACCAGGCATATAGCACTTGTTTAATAATATAAAACATAAAAATACAATTGATCTTATCAATAAGAAAAATAGTAAAAGTCATATGATTGTATCAACAAGTGTGGAAAAGATGTTTGTTAAAACATAATATCCATTCCAACTTAAAACTATAGAAACCAAAGGAAAAATTGAATTTTTCTTTAAATAAGTTGTAGATATATAGATGTAGATATATCTCAGAACAAGATCAAGCATTATTTGTAATTAGGACAAACTTGAGTCCTTTTTCAATGAGAACAGAGGTGAAGCAAGGATATCCATTATCACGGCTATTATTTAGTATTGTTTCCAGAAATGTTAGCTATAACAATAAGACAAGAAATAGACATTGAAGGAGCCATGAGATAATAAGGAAGCAAACGTAATTTTTTGTAGATGATATGTTGGTATTTTAAACAATCCTAGAGAGGCAACTAAAAAAAAAACCGAGTAGAAACAATTTACAACTTTAGCAAAGATACAGGACCTACCATAATCCACATAAATCACCATTATTTCTATTTATTATCAGCAAAATCCAGCAAGAAGAGATAGAAAAATAAATTCCATTTAAAATAAGTACAGACTGTATAAAATACTTGGGAGTCTACCTGCCAAGACATACACTGAACTTTATGAGCACAGATACAAAAACTTCATACAAATACAGATATAATAAAAATGTGAAAAATATTAATTATTCAAATGTAGACTGAACCAATATAATAAAAATGACAATTCTACCTAAATTAATTTACTTGTTCAGTACCATATTAATCAAAATACCAAATAATTACATTATAAAATAAAAAAAAATCACCTAGAAGGTAAAAAGGTTAAAAAATTCAATAAATACTATAAAACATCAATCAACATTATAAAAAATATATTAAAGAGGTTTGCCAACCAGTAACTAATTGCAAACTCTATTACCAAATGATGTTCTCTGCAGTAGAGTTTGAATGCCTGGCAATTCAGCTCAGTAAAGGACCTACCTCTCTGTCCAGTACCTGATCTTGCTAGGTAATTTTCCAGATCTTCCTAAAACAATTCAAGTGGAAGTGATTCAGGTTCCTGGCAGACTGTCCAGGTTTCACAGGCATACAACAATGAGGTCAGCACAATGGCTCCATGAATCTCAAGTTGGTAGGAAGTCTAATACCTCTTCTTTCTCAAATTTTCTTTCAGAGCTTCCCAAACACTAAGCTAGCTCTGGAAATGAGTGCATCAACCTCATCATCTATGAGGACATCCCAGGAAAATAAACTGCCAAGGTGGTGATGGCTGGTGGAGAACTTTTGTGTTTTTTTGTTTGTTTGTTTTTTTGGTGTTTAACTGTCAGATCAAAATTAGCACAAATGGGCAAGAATCAATCTATACTGTATTGCATCTCAGTCTCAGAAGCTGCATTGAGTGCACAATGACTTGCAAACAAAAAGTTGCATGCCAGCTCTCCTTCCATTTTAGACTTGGCTTGTAGTCTTTTTAAGTTAAAATAGTTCATCATTAGCACAGTAACTGACCTTAATGCCAATGAGCTGGCCATATGGCCTGATTGCCAAAGATACATATACCTAAAAGACTATTTTATGGAGGACTTGGACAAGCCAAGAATTCGCATAGAGCTTAGAAAAGGCACAAGGACACTCTCCAGGTTTCTGTGAAGAACTTTAGTATCAATTGTGAGATATTGGAGATGACGGCACAGGACAACCCAGCATGGCATGACTACATCAAAAAAAGGTGCTGAGTTCCACAAGCAAAGCAGAATCACAGTAAACACAAAGGAAACATGAGATGCACACATCTAGAGATATCTGCATTCCAAATGTTCAAATGGACCATTTGGGCCTAATGCACTACAGAGTTCTTAGCTCATAATGAATGTATCAGACACAGTGAAATCCACTATACCTTGACTTGATGCCATTGATTCTCGTCAAGCACAAAGGACAAAAAACCAACAGCAATAAAGTGGAATTGTCAAAATAATCTGGACCTGGATAAGAAGTAGAGTGCTTAATCAATGGAATAGATTAGGTACACAAGACACAGAAGTAAATGAGCATAGAAATCCAGTATTTGATAAACCCAAAGAGCAAATTTTGGGGGCATGACTTGACAAAAATGGCTGGAAAAACAAGAAAGCAGTATTCAGAAACTAGACATAGGTTCATCTTACCATGTTAGAAGATAAGTTAAAAAATGGGACATGAGTTAGAAATAAAGGTTGGTTGATACCATAAGCAAACTAGGGGTCCCGAAAAATTACTTTCAAATCCATTGATAGAGAAAGAGTTCACATCATAAAAAGAGATAAATAGCTTTACAAAAGATAAATATGGATAATTTTTATAAATTATATTAAAACCTTTCTGTATAAAGAAAACCAATGCAGGAAAAATTGGAAGAAGAAAAAGTTGTAACTAGAGCAAGAAGTAATGGGATTACTATAAGTTTCTCTGGCAAAGGTCTTGTTTCTCAAATATAGAGAACAGCCAAATTTATTTAAAAAAATATAGGAGGGATTCCCCAAATGATAAATGACCAAAGGATATCAACAGGCAGTTTACAGAGGAAGAAGTCAAAACAATCCATAGTCATTTGAACTATGTTCTAAATCACTACTGATTAGATAAATGTAAATTAAAACAATTCTAAGGTACCACATCCTACCTATCAGATTGGCTTGTAAGACAGAAAAGAAAAATGATAAGTGCAGGAAGGGATGTGGGGAATTTGGGACACTAATGCATCTTTGCTGGGGTTGTGACCTGATCCAACCATTCTGCAGAGCAATTGGGAACTATACCCAAAGAGTTATAGACTGGGCATATCCTTTTACCCAGCAATATTAGGTCTGTATCCAAAAGAGATAAGAAGGGGAAAAGATCTACTTGTATACAAACTATTTATTGCAGAAATTCTTATGGTGGCAAAGATGTGGGAATTGAAGGAATGCCCATCAATTAGGGAACAGTTAAACAAGTTGTGGTGTAGAAATGTAATGAAATACCATTGCAATATGTGAAAGGGAGATGGTTTCAAAAGGAAAAAAAATCTGAGAAAACTTCTGTGATTTGATGCAAAGCAAAGTGAGCAGAACCAGAACAATCTGCACAGTAACATCAATATTATAAAGATAATGAATTGTGAAAGATTTAGTATCTCTGATCAGTACAATGCTCCTTGAAGAGTTCCAAAGGACTCATAATCAAGAATGGTACCCACTTCAAGATAGTGAACTTGTGGAATCAGGGTGCATATTGCAGTGTGTGTGTGTGTGTGTGTGTGTGTGTGTGTGTGTGTGTAATATATATATATATATATATTATATATATTCTCTCTTTGGCTTCAGGAGATGACTAAATTGGAAAAAAGTTTTTAATAACTGCATATGCATAATGGTTATTGTATTTCTTGCATTCTCAATAGATGGAGAAGAGAAGGAAGCATGGAAAAAATTGGAATGGAAAAATTAAAAAAAAATAATTGAAAGAGATAAATATTCTTATTTTGTTCCAGATGGGGAGGTATTAGTCAAGTACATATGGTTGGGCCAATTTGGGAAAAGTTGAACAACTGAAAGCGAGAGGAATCAGAAAATCTTAAAATCTCAGAATTGGAAGGAGATGTAGGGTATGCAATTCAAGTCTGAGCATGAAACTTTCTCAAACATAATCAATAATTGCTTAACCATCTTTCTATGTCTTCCTTCTTTCTTATCTTCTTCCTTCCTTCCTCCTTCTCCCTCCTTTCCTTCCTTCCTTCCTTCCTTCCTTCCTTCCTTCCTTCCTTCCTTCCATGAAGGAATCAATTGAATCAACTGAATCAATAATAGTTGAATGTCAGTTTGGAATAAGTTCTTTAGCAAAGGCCTTTGGGAATTTGTTCTTGGCACTGCTTAACTTCTTGAAATTTAAAATTGTAAAGAAGAGATAGAATATTTGTTCATCTAACTCAAAGTTGAAAGAAGGCTGAGAATGAGAAAGAAAATTCTGTGTAACAATGACAAAAGCCAAAGAATTCTCAAAAGATCAGTATCTTGGGCTGTATTGAATCTTTTTTAAAAGATGTGATTTAATAAAAATCAATGCAAAGGCTTACCATTGATTATTTTTAAAACATCAACCCCATAAATATAAATAGGAGTTACATGGATTATAAAATCAATGAATGCTTGCTTGCTTGATTAATTGAATGGATGAATAAATGAAAATGTGTTTATTATGCGTTCATTATGTTTTCAACATTATGCTTATTGTTGTGGATACCAATATCACACAACACAATGGCACTAACCTTCAATGACTTTATAACCTAATTTAAATAGAGGAAGATACCACCCTCTTAAGGGGACCTTGTTAAGGAGCTGAGCATAGTTTTTGATAATTGGTCTATAAAAGTGGGGATCTGAATAGATCACAAATTCAGTGTGAGCCATTAATGCAGAAACTTAAGAAACCCTTTATTTTTCACTTGCTAGAAATCGTGTTTCCAAGCCCCAAGTCAAATCCCTTGGATGAGAGGTGGAACACCTAGAGCTTCCCCAATCTCCCTGTTAATTGGATCAATGTTCCATTTACTGTACTTGAAAAGTTTCTTGGCTGCTTTCACTTAAATGTTGCATCATCTGATATTCTAAAAACCAAAGCTTCTTTGACACCACAGTTTCAAGATAAAGTCATCCTGAAATATGACTTTGTACTTTCATGGTGGCTTACATTTTGTTCTCCTTCCCACTAGAAAGGAGCGTTCTGCCTTAAAGAGCATGAATATGACATTTGTAAAATTGAAAGGTCTTATGAACACTTTGGTTCCATTTTATCACCTCTCATATCTACACTGGGACTAGGTGGAAGATTTTTTTTGTCTGCTATTCTGAAGCCCCTTTAGCAAGACAAGTGGTATTGGACCACTGACCTTCCATCTCCCCTCCCTTAATCTCTCAGCCTTGTGAAATTCCATCCATGTTGGGAGATGATATGTAATTACTGATAATCACTTTGCTATCATTCATACTTAACATATTGTCTCTTATCCACTGTTTGACAGCAACAATAATGGGAATGTGGACATATTACTAAATGATACATAAAGTGTGACGAAATGGAGAAGTTTTGAATTCTGTGGATAAGTTCAGTTACATTAGTAGTGAACTTCCCAGTCATGTACACATTGAAAATGAGGTTGACACACTCATTGCCAGAGCTAGCTCAGTGTTTGGGAGGCTCTGAAGGAAAGTGTGGGAGAGAAGAGGTATTAGACCGACTACCAAGCCTAAGGCCTGCAGAGTCATTGTGCTGAACGCATTGTTGCGTGCCTATGAAACTTGGACAGTCTACCAGCACCATGCCAGGAAACTCAACCTCTTCAAATTGAATTGTCTTAGGAAGATTTTGAAGATCGCCTGACAGGATAAGGTACCAGACAGACAGTGAGGTTCTTGAACTAACTGCCAAGCATGCAAACTATGCTTCAGAGAGTGCAACTCTGATAGGCTGGCCATGTTGTTCAAATGCTAAACATATGTTTGCCAAAAAGAGTATTTTTATGGAGAACTGATACAAGGCAAGCATTCACATGGTGGTCACAGGAAGCAACACAAGGATATTCTCAAGGCTTCTCTCAAGAACTTTGAAATTGATTGTGTGACATGGGAGACACTGGCACAGGATCGCTCAGCATGGCATGTCCACATCAGAGAAGGTGCTGTGCTCTTTGAACAAAGCAGAATTGAGAGAGCTCAAAGTAAGTACAGGATGTGCAAATTTAGAGACTCTACTCCAAATGTTCACATGGACAATTTGTGCCCGACCTGTGGTAGAGAATTCTGAGCTCATATTGGTCTGATCAGTCACAGTCAGACACATAGAAATGTGACTCTAGCACAGTGACATCATTTTGGCCCTCTTTGAGAACTGGGAACAACAAACAAACAATCAACCCCTCTTGACAAATTCAGGAGCTCCAGCCTGCCTTGTTTCCAAAAGGTGTTTATTCTGCTAATAATCTGCATATCTTCCTTACCCTATGACACTATTTTTGAATAATCATGAGAAAGCCTCACAGTAATCACTGAGTAGATTTACAAATGATTAGAAAACTGTTCAGTTCAATGATGTGTGTGAGTATTGTATCATCAGAGGCACATATCTCAACTATTGATTCCTCAAAGATTGTACTGAGTGGAGATGAAAGTACTGCACATGATTCTCTTTTTGGAAAGGGTTTTATATAAGACATTCATCCTCTGTCTTTGTTATGGCTTGCATCTCACTATCATTTCCCTGATGGAGAGGAATCAGCTATATAACACTCCACTAAAAAAAAGAAGAAGAAGAAGAAGAAGAAGAAGCAGAACAAAGGGACAAAAACAAACAAAAAACAGAGAAAGAAACCATGTAATAGGACTTGCCCTTGGCAATATTCCTTCAAATGATAAATGTATAGATTAGGGTTTTTTTTTTGACAAATAATGTAAAGCAGATTTATTTTCTCACGTTGTGTACTGAGCAGATGGTTGGAAGCCAGAATAGTACAGAACAAGAACACTGGCTTTGGAATCAAAAGATTCAGGTATAAATGCCTCCTTTGATCACACTTAGGGCCTTGTGCCCTTGAATAAGACACTTACATTACTTGGCTGCCTCTGTAAAATGAGGGTCTTCCATCAATCACTTCAGAGTTCCTTCCAGCTTCATTTGTAGAACACTGTGCTCCTGAAGATGCTTTGCAGTGTTGGGGACTCTGTTTCTGTGATCTCTGTATTTGTTTTTAATCTGGAGAAGACAAGACTATGGTAGGTGAGGGGGAGAGGTAGAGAAGTGATGAAATTCCCCTCAAATACTTGGGTGGATGCTGGAAAGAGGCCAATTTCCTCTCAGCATGAGGAATGATATTCAAATAGTTGGAGCTATCTCTAAAAGGAATTTGCTGCTTCACAAACTGCTGAGGCCTCTGGCACTGGAAGAGTCCAAAAAAAACAGCAGGAACATCTGCTAAGGGTATACATAGGTAGGCAAGAGGATTCTTGAGGTGAATAGGAGTTAGGTGAGAAGATCTCACTGGACCCTCCCAGGCCCAAGGTCCCATGAGTCTACAGCTGAGTTAGAAGATGAGGTGGATGCTTTGCTTTTGGTAATTACTTTTGCTCTCACTCCTCCCCTCAAGAGCCCTCCCCTCACATTTATAATATTATCCTCACAGAAATGAGAACTGGCCTCATCTGATGCTTTCCTAAATAATAATAGAGAGATTATTGTCCAGTGGTTCTTATGTGAGCATGTTATTCCAGGGAAGCATGAATTTAGAATAATGAGGAACTTTGGTACCCAGATAAAGTGATGCCTTTCATTGGCTTGCTTTATGAATTTTACTGCTGCATGAAGAAGAGTCCACTAACAGTGTACAGAGAGAAGGAAAAAAACAAAACAAAAGAACTGGTTTAATGCTGGGATCCTGTTTGTTCCTATATTTCCAAGTATCTAAATTGACCAGAAAGGACCCACCAGGAGGGATAAGTTTTCCCCCTTTCCTGCCATCTGACTCATTTATTAAAATATTTTACCACTGAAAGCCCATTGGGGCAAATGAGTGATCTGCTTTGTCACATAGCATAGAAGTGGCCATGCTTTATTCTCTTAATGAAAGCTTCTTTGAAGTTTTCTTTGAACCATGACAGCAATAACCTTGATTAGGTCACAGAAGTATCATAAATACATATGTAAATGGAACGGGTTTCGTATGTAAATTCATATGTAAATGCCAAACGCCATGTGTTTTCACTTCCATTTTAAATTTTCTTTTTTAATTCCAATTCTAAAAAGAATAATCAGGAAAAAAAAAAAGATGGAGTACAAAGTTCATCTTTTTTACTGTTTGGTATTTTCAAAAATTATTTAATTTTTCCAATTTATTTATTTATTTTTAGTTTTCCATGTTTATTTCCACAAGATTTTGAGTTACAAATTTTTCTCCCCATGTTTCCCTTACTCCCACCCCAAAGTAGGAAGCCTAGTGAATACCCTTTGCCCCAACCTGTTCTCTCTTATAACCTCCCCCTCCCCCCCATATTCCTATAGGGTAAGATACACAATTGAGTGTGCATGTTATTCCCTCCTTAAGGGAATTCCCTCCTTAAGCCAAATTCAATGACAGTAAGGTTGAACCATTCCCTTTCACCTTCCTGCTCTTCCCCTCCATTTAACAGTTTTCTCTTGCCTCTTTTATGAGATAATTTACCCTAATCTATCCCTTTCTCCTTCTCCCAATATATTCCTCTCTCACCTCTAAATTTTATTTTTTCAGATATCATCCCTTCATATTCAACTAATTCTGTGCCCTCTATGTGTACATGTACATACATATACACACACTCATTTGTATATGTATTTATACATACACCCTATACATATATATATATATATATATATATATACATATACATATATGTGTATGTGTGCACACACACACACACACACACACACATTCCCTTCAACTATTCTCATACTGAGAAAAGTCTTATGAGTTACAATGATCATTTTTCCACATAGGAATATAAATAGTTCAACTTTAATAACTTCCTTATGATTTCTTTTCTCTTGTTTACCTTCTCATGTTTCTCTTGCTTCTTCTATTTGTAAGTCAAATTTTCTGTTCAGCTCTGTTTTTTTCATCAAGAATGCTTGAACATCCACTATTTCATTGAATGACCATATTTTCCCCTGAAATATTATACTCAGTTTTGCTGCATAGGTAATCCTTGGTTTTAATCCTATTCCAAGCCCTTCAATCCCTTAATGTAGAAGTTGCTAGGTTTTGTGTTATCCTGATTGTGTTTCCACAATACTCAAATTGTTTCTTCCTGACTGCTTGCAGTATTTTCTTCTTGACCTGGGAACTATGGAATTTGGCTATTATATTCCTAGGATTTTTCTTTTTGCGATCTTTTTCAAGAGGCAATTAGTGAATTCTTTCTATTTCTCTTTTGCCCTCTGGTTCCAGAATATCAGGGCAATTTTGCTTGATAATTTCTTGAAAATATGGTGTCTAGGCTCTTTTTTTGATCATGACTTTCAGGCAGTCCAATACATTTTAAATGATCTCTCCTGCATCTATTTTCTAGGTCAATGGTTTTTCTAATGAGATATTTCACATTGCCTTCTATTTTTTCATTTGTTTAAATCTGTTTTATAGTATCTTGATAGCTCATAAAGTCATTCACTTCCAATTGCTCCAATCTAATTTTGAAGGAAATATTCTCTTCAGTGAGTTTTTGGAATTCCTTTTCCATCTGACCAATTTGGCTTTTTAAGGCATTCTTCTCCTCATTGGCTTTTTGGGCCTCTTTTGCCGTTAGGTTTGTCTATTTTTAGGGTGTTATTTTCTTCAGTATCTTTTTGGGTCTCCTTTAGCAGTCTGTTGACCCACTTTCATGATTTTCTTGTGTCATTCTCATTTATCTTCCCAATTTTTCCTATACTTCTCTTACTTGATTTTCAAAATTCTTCTTGAGCTCCTGCATGGCCTGTAATAGATTTATATTTTTCTTCAAAGCTTTTGATGGAGGAGTTCTGACTTTTTTGTCTTCCTCCTATTCCATGCTTTGATTCTTTTTGTCCCCCAAAAAGGATTCTATGGTCTGTTTGTACTTCCTCTGTTTGCTAATTTTGACAGCCAGTTACTTGACTTTTGAGCTCTTTGCTACAGTAGAATTCTGCTTCCAGAATGGAGAGAGCTTTGTCCCAAATTGCTGGGGTTTTTGAAGCTGCTGGAGCTATTAGTGTGGCATACTGGCCACACACCCTAGTTCTACTACTCAAGACCATGATCCAGATCCAAGCAGGTCAAATCAAGCATCATTACCCTCTGTAACAGCAATCAGTTTAGCAGATACTTAGCACTTAGTACCTTGGGGCTAAGTATGGAAGGTGCGAACTCTGTCCCACTATTGTGAGGACTTGAACTCCCCTGTTGCCTTGGAAGAAGGGGATTGGCTGAGACAGGAGGCCAGTGTGTGTATATAAGCAAGAATTCCAGAGACAGAGAGATAGAATTGGAAAGCTGTTCCTGGTGAAGGAAGAATTCTGGAGACTGAAGCTA
>CM053581.1:585010555-585044419 GCA_028627135.1 Pseudochirops cupreus
GTCACTTGAGTCAATCTATTTTTTAAGGTGTTAATTTCTTCAGTCAGGTTGTTGACTCTCTTTTCATGATTTTCTTGCATCATTCTTATTTCTCTTCTCAATTTTTCTTCCACTTCTCTTATTTGGTTTTCAAAATCTTTCTTCAGCTGATCTCTAGCTTTTTGGCAATCTTCATATTTCTTGGAAGCTTTTGGGGTGGGAGTTCTGACTGCGTTATCTTCCTCCCTTTCCCTGCTTTGTTCCTTTTTTCCCCAAAGAAGGAATCTAGGGTTTGGTTGCTGTTCTTACTTTTCTTCCTATGCTTATTCAATGTTTTTTTTTTTAGTTCTGTGGAACTCTGCTTCCAGAGGGAACAGCTCTGTCCCAAATCACTGGGCTTTTCCCAGCTGCCAGGGCTTCTAGGAGGCTGCTGGGTCCCTCCCTCACTCTGGTTCACTGAAAAAAAAAACCTCAGGACCACCACGCAAGACTGTGATCTGGATCCAGGCCACTCAATGCAAGAACACTTGGGCTCTGAATGATCACTTGGCCCCCCTGCTGTCTGCAGGCCAGGAGCTGTGAAGAGGCAATGTGGAGGCGGGTGCGGAACCTCTGCTTTCTGCTTCTTAGTCCTGGAGGCAGCTTGGCTGGACCCAATTTTCTTCCCTGGTTTTTAGCCAAGTTCCAGTAACCTAAGTCCTTTTTCCTTATGGCTGGATAATTCTGGATCCTGACACAGGTGTTGTAGATCTGCTGTCCTGAAGCTCCAGCCACAGTGGGGCTTGGCTCATCCAGCCGCCCCCGGGGCAAAAGCTACCGGCTTCAGGCTGGGCTGGTTTCTGCTCTCACAGTTGAAATGGTCGCTTTGAGCCAAGCTGCCTTCAGCAGGAAATATATCTGTGTGCATTTTAGAGCCCTAGAATTTGTTTAGAGTCATATTTTTTGGGTATTTGATGTGGCTGTGTCAGAGCTGCGATTTCTTGCTGCTCCTACCCCGCCATCTTGGCTCTGCCCCCCATTTGCACTTTTTTAATCCTATAGTATCCCTTTCATTTAGCAATATCATTCAATTATTACTTACCTTGTCTCAGCAACCACATATACCCTTCTCCCAGGCTATAGTTCATCTAAACCAGGGGGCTTGATGTTGATCTTTCTTATCATCTGCCTATTTATCTTGGGTTTCAGCTACTAAGTCAGATAAATTTGCCCTCTCCTTTCCAATTCAAATCCTTCTCCTTGGCAAAAAATAAATAAAAATTCAAAAAATAACAAAACAAAACACAAAACATAAGTATATTATCCTATTAATCATTTCCCATTATCATTGCAGAAACCTCCCCATGAAATATGTTCCTACCTTCCACCCACTCTCCCCAGAATATCAAAGGAATTAATGAAAAGAAACACTAGGGAAGGTGGTCTAGCCAAAACAGATTTTAAACTCTATTGTAAAGCAGCAGTGGTCAAAACCATTTGGCACTGACTGGGAAATAGAAGGGTGGATGAGTGGAATACATTGGGTACACAAGACACAGCAGTCAATGACTATATTTATCTACTGTATGATAAACCCAAACATCCCAGTTTCTTAGATTAGAATTCACTGTTTCACAAAAACTGCTGGGAGAACTGGAAAATAGTATGGAAGAAACTGTGTATAGACCAACATCTGACACCATGTACCAGAATAAAGTCCAAATGGGTACATGATCTATGTATAAAAGCTGATATTATAAACAAATTAATGACCAAGGAGTAGTCTGTCAGATTTATGGAGAATGGAGGAATTTATGACCAAAATAAGAGATAAAGAATTATGAAATGCAACATGGTTAATTTTGATTACATTAAATTGAAAAGGTTTTGCACAAAAAAAACCAATGCAACCAAGATTAGGAGGTAAGCAGAAAACTTGTAAAGAATTTTTTACAAGCAGTGTCTTTGATAAAGACTTCATTTCTAAACTATGAACAGGACCAAGTCAAATTTACAAAAATACAAGTCCTTGCCAAGTTGATAAATGGTGAAAGGCTATGAACAGGCAGTTTATACAGGAAGAAATCAAAGGTATCTATAGTCATATGATAAATTGCTCTAAATTACCATTCATTAGAGAGATGCAAATCCAAACAACTCTGAGGTACCACATCACACCTATCAGATTGACTAAATGGCAAAACAGGAAAATGATAAAATATGAAAAATAAAATTAAAAAAGAATGCAATCCTATCAGGATGAATACTGTCATCCATGAGATCAAGGCTTATGTTTTGGCCTTTCTTTGTATCTTAGAACCCATTGAATAACTGATTGAGCCAAATAGTAAAATAAAGTATCTATTCCTTCCCTTTTGTTTTCAATAAACCTCAGACTATCATCCCCATGATTAAAGATGTTATGCATAAATGAGTAATATTGAAATGAAACATTACCTGGAATCAAAAGAAAATTAGAAGAAAACAGGTGATCTGAATTGGAGGTGGAACTAAGATGGCACAGTAGAAAAAGGACTTCCAGGTGACTCTGGCTTCCACCTCCTCCAATACATGTAAAAAATGAATCTAAACAAACTTTAGAGGTATAGAACCCACAAAGTGACAGAAAGAAACAAATCTCCCACTGAAGAAAGCCCAACAGGCTGGCAGGAAGGGTCCATCATAGCAGTCCCCACAGAGCTGCAGTTTTAGCCCCTCCCAGAAGCCACTGGAGGAGACCTGAGGAGAGTAAATCACCAGCAGCTGTAGCAGTTTCCAGACTTCTCAATCCACAAATGCAAAAGACAAAGTAAAAGATCAGTGTAGAACTTTGTTGGAACAGGAGGAGTGCATTCTGGCTGCTACACCTGGGGTGAGAAGCAGAACAGGCAAGGTGGCTGCAGCCACTGCCTTGTGGCTACTTCTGGAGTTCTTGGTCTGCAGATAGGGGAACCAAGCAACCATGCAGAAGGTAATTATTCTTGCTATGACCTGCTTAGATATGGATAGTAGTATTGAGTGGTGGTCCTGGAGTGTGTGACCAGTGAGCCAGAGCTTGTGGGGGCTGTAGAGAAGGCACCCATCTAATAGCTCCAATAGTTGCAAAAATCCTAGCAATTTGGGACATAGCTCTCTCCATTCTGGAAGCAGAATTCTACTGTGGCAAAGAGTTCAAAAGTCAAATAATTGGCTGCCAATATGAGTAAGCAATGGAAAACACAAATAGATGACAGAATCCTTTTTGGGGGACAAAAAGGAACAAGGGATGGAGTGGCAGGAAGTCATCCAAGTCAGAAATCCTTCATCAAAAGCCTCCAAGAAAAGTATGAACTGAGTATAGGCCATGGAGGAGTTGGAGAAGGATTTTGGAAATCAAATAAGAGAAGTAGAGAAAAAATTGGTAACAAAAATGAGAATGATGCAAGAAAACCATGAAAAGCAAGTCAACAGCCTGCTTAAGAAGACCCAAAAATACACTGAAGACAATAACACCTTAAAAAATAGACTAACTCAAATGGCAAAAGAGACCCAAAAAGCCAATGAGGAGCGGAATGTTTTAAAAAGCTGAATTTGCCAGATGGAAAAGGAATTTCAAAAACTCACTGAGGAGAATAATTCCTTCAAAATTAGACTGGAGCAACTGAAAGCTAATGGCTTTGTGAGAAATCAAAATACTATGAAACAGATCCAAACAAACAAACAAAAAAAAATAGAAGGCAATGTGAAATATCTCATTGGAAAAACCACTGACCTGAAAATAGATCCAGGAAATATTTAAAAATTATTGGTCTACCTGAGAACCACGATAAAAAAAGAGTTTAGATGCTATCTTTCAAGAAATTATCAAGCAAAATTGCCCTGATATTCTAGAACCAGACGACAAAAGAGAAATGGAAAGAATTCAGCAATTGCCTCTTCAAAAAGATCCCAAAAAGAAAACTCCTAGGAATATTATAGCCAAATTCCACAGTTCCCAGGACAAGGAGAAAATACCACACACTGATTGTGCATTGTGGATACATAATCAGGATAACAAAAGACCTAGCAGCAGAGTTGTTTTGATTTGTATCTCTCTAATGAATAGTGATTTAGAGCAGTTTGTCATACAACTATAGATATCTTTGATTTCTTCCTGTATAAACTGCCTGTTCATAGCCTTTCACCATTTATAAACTGGGGAAGGACTTGTATTCTTGTAAATTTGACTTGGTCCTGTACATAGCTTAGAAATGAAGTCTTTATCAAAGACACTGGTTGTAAAAAATTCTTTACAAGAAGAAGCAATTTGAGTATTGTGGACACACAATCAGGATAACAAAAGACCTAGCAGCATCTACATTAAGGGATCAAAAGACTTAGAATATGCTATTGTGGAGGTCAAAGGACCAAGGACTAAAACCAAAAATCATCTTCCCAGCAGAACTCAGTATAATGCTACTGGGAAAAATATGGTCATTCAATGAAATAAAGGACTTTCTTTTTTTCTTTTATAAAAGACTTTTATTTCTAATTGTGGGATGAAAAGCTTTGGCTTTTGTTAAAGGAATTTTAAGCAAGCTATGAAGTGTTGTATTTCTTTTTGTAGTGATAGAGGGGTATTGTCTTTCTTACCCTTGAAATAATAATAAGCCTAAAAGTAAATTTGATTTAGTGAATTTATACTGCCTGAAGAAGGGTACCTAGAGTAGGCTCCCTAGTTTTTTTTCCTCCTTCTGTTCTTTTTGTACCTATTTTTTACTTTATTAATGTGTTTACTTTTAGTTTATAAAATTCAGTTCCACAATCCCCTGAGTTTCAAATTTTCTCCCCTTCTTTATCCTCCCCCACCACCCATGGCAGCATGCAATCAAGTATAAGATCTGCAAATACTTTCACATTAGGCATTAGTCAGCTTGTAAAGAAGGGTTGTAACTGATGGAATGAACAATGGGGAAGAGGAAAGAAAACCAGGCAAGAAAAAGAAAGAGAGCAGGTAGTTTGCTTCAATCTTTGTTCAAACTTTGTTCTTTCTAGTTCTTTCTCTGAATGTAGACATTTCTCTCCATCATGAGTCTTTTGGAGTTGTCTTATAACCCTGCATTGCTGAGAAGAGTCCAGTCTATCAGAGCTAGTTGTCACACACATGTTGTGTCTTTAATTGTGTACAGATTTCTTCTGGTTCTGCTCTTCTCACTCAGCATTAGTTCATATAAGCCTCTCCAAGTAAATATAAAGTACATCTGCTCCTCATTTCTTATGGCACAACAGTATTCCATTACATTCATATGCCAAAACTTTTTTAGCCATTCCTCAATTGATGAGCATCCCCTTAATTTCCATTTTTTTTGCACCACAAAAAGAGCTGGAATAAATATTTTTGTAAATATGGGTCTTCTTCCCACTTCTATGATCTCTTTGGGATACAACTGTAAAAGTGATATTGCTGGGTTAAAGGGTATGAATTTATTTATAGCACTTTGGGCATAGTTCCAGATTGCTCTCCAGAATGGTTGGATCAGTTTACAACTCCACCAACAATGAACTAGTGTTCCAATTTTTCCACATCCTCTCCAGCATGCATCATTTTCCTGTTTTGTCATCTCAGCCAATCTGACTGGTGAGATGTGGAATCTAAGAGTTGTTTTGATTTGTATTTCTCTAAACAATAGCAATGTAGGGCATTTTTTCATATACTTATAGATATCTTTAATTTCTTCCTATTAAAACTCCCTGTTCATATCTTTTGACCATTTTTCACATGGGAAATGACTTGTATTCTTACAGATTTGACTCAGTTCTCTGTATATTTTAGAAATGAGGCCTTTATCAAAGACACTGGTTGAAAAAATTCTTTCCCAATTTCCCCACTTCCCTATTAATCTTGGTTACATTGGCTTTGTTTGTAGAGAAACTTTTCAATTTAATGTAATCAAAATTATGCATTTTTCATTTTATAATGCTCTCTAATTCTTGTTTGGTCATAAAGTCTTCATTCCCCATAAATCTGACAGGTAAACTATTTCTAGCTTTCCCAGATTGTTTACAGTATCAGCCTTTATATCTATGTCATGCACCCATGTAGACTTGATTTTGGTATATGGCATTGGATAATGGTCTATGCCCAGTTTCTGCCACACTATATTCCAGTTATACCAGCAGTTTTTGTCAAATAGTGAATTCTTATCCCCAAAACTGGAGTCTTTGGGTTTATCAAACAGTAAATTACTATCATCATTGACTGCTGAGTCTCCTGCACCCAGTCTATTCCATTGATCCACTACTCTATTCCTCAGCCAGTACCAAGTAGTTTTGATGACTGCTGCTTTATAATACAGATTGAAATCTGGTATGGCTAGGCCACCTTCCTGTTATGGGAATCTGAAGATCTTCCCTGCCACTAGGCCCTTTGCTTAAGTGGCTTAAGTGACTCTGAGAACCTTCCCTGATTTGAAAATATACTCTGCCCCATAATGGGCTGAATGTGGTCACATGGAGCCTGTGGTGGGAGGCTTGTTTTTCAGGAATGCCTGCGTCTTGTTGCTTTCTGATTGTGCAGTGGGTAAAGAGGATTTTGACATTCTCCCAACCAGGAGAAGGCTATATATATGCCCTGATGTGAGGTTTTGCTTTGGGGATCACTTTGAGAAGAGTTATGTGATTGGCCAGACGAGACTCTGGAAAGCCATTGAGGCGCCCAGCTTTGAAAAACCCAGATGTTGGTGCTTCCCTCCCTGGTAACTGAATAGGTATAAATGTAATGGTCAGATGGTTGGAAGCCCGTCTGCTGATCTATTTCTTTGTCTGCTTATAACTTGTGTTTTGTATTCTGTTTGTATTCTCTGAAGTTCAGGGTGCTGACTTTTTCCCCTGAACTAGGTGAATGATATGTGTTTCATTGATTAAGGTGAGACTGTTAGCACATTTTGAGGTGCTTTCCTTTAGCAAAGCAGATCTAAGAGCCTGTGCTAGCAGCCACCCTGGGTATGGTAGGGTGCTTGCTGATACACTTCCCTAGCATTTCTTTTCATTAGTTCACTTGATATTCTGGAACTTTTGTTCTTCCAAAATAATTTTATTACTATTTTTTCTAGCTCTATAAAGTAATTTTTTGATAGATTGATTGGTATGACACTAAATATATAATTTAATTTAGGTAAAATTGTTATTTTTATTATATTAGCTGAACCCAGGCACGAGCAATTGATGTTTTTCCAATTAGTTAAATCTGACTTTATTTGTGTGAAAAAGTGTTTTGTAGTTGTGTTCATATAGGTTGTGGGTTTGTTTTGGCAGATAGAATCCCAAATATTTTATAATGTCTGCAGTAACTTTAAATGGTATTTATGTTTCTATCTCTTGCTGTTGGCTTTTGTTAGAAATATATAGGGATGCCAAGGATTTATGTGGGTTTATGTTATATCCTGCTACTTTGCCAAATTTATTTTTGTTTCAAGTAGGTTTCTTACTTGATTCTCTAGGATTCTCTAAATATATCATCATATCATCTGCAAAGAGTGATAGCTTAGTCTCTTCTTTGCCTAATTTGACTCCTATGATTTCTTTTTCTTCTCTAATTGATACTGCTAATGTTTCTAGTACCAGATTGAATAAGAGGGGTGAGAGTGGACATCCTTGTTTCACCCCTGATCTTATTGGAAAGGCTTTTAACTTATCCCCATTACACATAATACTTGCTGATGGCTTTAAATAGATGCTACCTATTATTTTAAGGAAGACTCATTTAGTCCTATACTTTCTAGTGTTTTTAGTAGGAATGGATGCTGTATTTTCTCAAAAGCCTTTTCTGATTCTATTGAGATAGTTGTGTGGTTTCTGCTAGTTGTATTGTTGATATGATTAATTATACTGATCGTTTTCCTAATATTAAACCCTTCTTGCATTCCTAGAATAACTCTTACCTGATCAAAGTGCATTATTCTTGTGAAAAATTGCTGTAGTCTTTTTGCTAATATTTAAACTATTTGCATCTATATTCATGAGGGAAATTGGTCTATAATTTTCTTTCTCTATGTTGTCTTTTCCAGATGTAGATATCAGTACCATGTTTGTGTCATAAGAAGAATTTGGTAGGACTTCTTCTTCATTAATTTTCCCAAATAGTATGTAAAGTATTGGAATCAATTGTTCTTTAAATGTTTGATAGTAAATCCATCTGGCCCTGGAGATTTTTTCCTAGGGAGTTCACTGATGGCTTGTTCAATTTCTTTTTCTGAGATAGGTTATTTAAGTAATTTACTTCCTTTTCAGTTAATCTGGGCAACTTATATTTTTGTAAATATTCATCAATTTCACTAAAATTGTCAAATTTATGTGTATACAATTTGGCAAAATAATTCTGAGTTATTGTTTTAATATCCTCTTCATTTGGAGGTAGATTCACTCTTTTTCATTTTTGATACTCATAATTTGGTTTTCTTCTTTTTTTTTTTTATTATATTGACTAAGGGTCTATCAATTTTGTTGTTTCTTTTTTCATAAAACCAGCTCTTAGTTTTATTTATTAATATAATATTTTTTCTTAATTCAATTTTATTAATCTCTCCTTTGATTTTCTTTATTTCTTATTTAGTACTCAATTGGGGATTTTCAATTCATTATTTTTCTAGCTTTTTCATTTGCATGCCTAGTTTATTGACCTCCATTTTTTCTAATTTATTTGTGTATGAATTCAGGGATGTAAAACTTCCCGCAAGACTGGCCTTTACTGCATCCCACAAGTTTTGGCATGTTGTCTCATTATTGTCATTCTCTTAAATGAAGTTAAGGATTGTTTCTATAATTTCTTGTTTTAACATCTCATTCTTTAGGATTAAATTATTTAGTTTCCAATTAGTTTTTAGTCTATATTTCCTTGGCCATTTATTGCATATGATTTTTATTACATCATGATCTGAGAATGATGCGTTTAATATTTCAGCCTTTCTGTAGTGAATTGTGAGGTTTTATGCCCTAGCACATTGCCAATTTTTGTATATGTGCCATGTACCACTGAGAAGAAGGTATATTCCTTTTTATCCCCATTCAATTTTCTCCAGAGATCTATCATGTGTATCCTGTTTAAAATTCTATTTGCCTCCTTAAGTTCCTTCTTGTTTATTTTGAGGTTAGATTTATCAACTTCAGAGAGGGGGAGATTGAGGTCCCCCACTAGTATAGATTTGCAACCTATTTTTCCCTCTAGTTCCCTTGACTTTTCCTCTAGGAATTTGGATGCTACACCTCTTGCTGCATATATCTTATGTAATGGTATTGCTTCATTCTTGATGGTGCCTTTTAGCAGGATGTATTTTTTTTTCCTTATCTCTTTTAATTAGATCTATTTTTGCTTTTGCTTTATGTGAGGTAAGGATTGACACCCCTGCTTCTCTCTCTCTTTTTTTTTTTTTTTACTTTAGCTTACTCATAATATATTCTACTCTAGCCTTTTACCTTTACTCTGTGGTACCCCCTTGTTTCAAATGTGTTTCTAGTAGACAGCATATTGTAAGATGGTGGTTTTTAATCCATTCTGCTATCCACCTCTGTTTTATGGGAGAATTCATCCCATTCATATTCACAGTTATGATTACTATCTGTGACTTTCCATCCATTCTATTAACTCCCCTGTTTATATTTTTGTATATTTCTTTTCCCTTTCCCTCCTTAAGAGTTTTCCCTTTGACCACCACCTCTCTCAGTATTCCCTCCCTGTGACCCCACCTCTTTTCCTACTCTTCTCCTTCCTACTCTTTCCCTCCCTTCTAACCACCATCCCCCTCTTTACACTCCCCTGTACCCTTCCTACTGCCTGTAGGGCCCAAAAGATTTTTATATTTAATGGAGTATGTTATTCCCTTTTTGAACCCAAACCAATGAAAGTAAATTTCATAAAGTGCTCCTCTCCCTCCCTCCTTTCACTCTATTATAATAAGTTTTTGTGTCTTTTCATGTTTGAATCCTAAACTTAACTTATTATGTTGATCCCTTTTTGGACCAGAACCAATGAGAATAAAGTTCATATGATGCTCATCTCCCTCCATCCTTCTCCTCTACTATAGTATGTTTTTATGCCTCTTCATGTGCCATAATTTACCTTTTTTCCTGACTCATCTTTTCCTTTTCTCCCACTGCAATTCCTTTGTACCCTAAAATAAGGCTTTTATCGTCATATTAGTTCACTTATGCCCATGTCCTCTTTCAGTGTACATCCATTTAAAATGTTGCAGTAATTACACAAATTTCAATATTGACAGATATCCACTTCTCATATATGGATGTAAACAGTTTGCACTTATTGAGTCCCAAGTTATGTGCATGAATGTGCATGTGTGGGTATGTGTGCATGTATATGTATGTGTGTATGAGTGTGTGAATGTGTGTTTTCTTTGTTCATCTTTTTGTGTCTTTCTTGAGTCTTGTAACTGGAGATCAAATTTTCCATTGAGCTCTGGGTTTTGTATCAAGAAAGTCTGGAAATCTTTTATTTCATTAAACAACCATCTCCTTGCCTCAAACATTGTGTTCAGTTTTGCCAGGTAGTTGATCCTTGGTTGCAGTCCTAGCTCTTTTGCCTTACATAACATCAATTCCAATTCCTCTGATCTTTTAATGCATAAGCTGAGAGGTCCTGTGCAATCCTGACTGTAGTTCCATGATATTTCAATTGTTTCTTTTTGGCTGCTTGCAGTATTTTCTCCTTGACCATTTAGCTCTGGGATTTAGCTACTATATTTCTCGTTTTTTTCAGTTTGGGATCTCTTTCAGGAGGGGTACAATGAATTATTTCAAAAACTATTTTATTCTCTAATTCTAGGAGTTCAGGACAGTTTTCTTTGACAATCTCTTGGAGGATGTTGTCCAGGCTACTTTTTTCATCATGGCTTTCTGGTAGACCTCTAATTCTTAGGTTATCTCTCCTGGATCTGTTTTCCAGGTCAGTTGTTTTTCCAGTGAGATACTTTACATTTTTTTCTAATTTTTTGACCTTCATGTCTTGTTTGAGTAACTCTTTATGTGTCATAGAGTCCTGAGCTTCAATTTGATTGATTCTAATGTTTAGTGAATTATTTTCCTTGATTAGTTTTTGAAGCTCCTTTTTCACATGTACAGTTTTCATTTTTAGGGAGGTATTTTCTTCAGTTAGATTTTGAACTTCCTGTCCTAATTTTCCAATTTTACTTTTTAAGGATTTGTTTTCTTGAGTGAGATTTTTTTTTTCCAATTTGATCTCTGCAGATTTAAATTTTTCTCCCACCTCTCTAATTTGGTTGCAAAAATCTGTTTTGAGCTCTTCCAAGAATGCTTTTTGGGCTTGAGAGCAGTTCATATTTCCTTCTGTGAACTCCATTGTGAATATAGAGTCCATGCTGTTCTCTGAATTTGGTTGTTCTTGCTCACTATAGAAGGATTATATAGAAAGATCTCACAGCTTCCTTCTTGCCCATTGTGATTGCCTATGTCCTGAATTTTTAGAGTTGATTTCTGCTTTTGGGGTACAGATGAATCACGTTTCTCAGCCTAGGAGGTAGGTGTTTGGGTGTTAACTTTCTGTACTGTAGCCTTGTAGTGTCTAGGATGAGGCCAAGGCCAGGACTTTCAGTGTTTCCTCTGGGTTACATTGATGTTCACAGAGAAACCTGTTGGGGAGGGGTGGTCTGGCCACTTGAGGTTTCAACCTTTCTGTCTCTGGGCTACAGCTCAAGAAGGCTCAGCAGCTGAAGGCCGGCAAAGCTGGTGTCTGCTGATTTCCAGGTGGTGCTAAGGCACACCTGGGCCTGTATTGTTAGCAATTTCAGGCACTACCCCCTTAGGCTTCCTCAGCTCCTGCCTGTTGGTATTTGTGGGTCTTGTAGGAACACCCCCAGCCCTTCGCCTCAGACTCAGTACTGCCTCACTTTCCCCTTCCGCAGTGACTCCCAAGCCTGAGGCTGTTTCCACTAATTCAGGATTTTACTCTGGGTGGGACATTTATCTCTGGATTTTCTGGGTCATGGAAGGGGAACGAGGGCAGCTAGGCTTTACTCCACTATCTTGGCTTCTGAAAGATCAGGTATATGATTTTTAAACATCTAGGTTATGGGCTAGTAGCCCCAGGAGAAGCTACTGTAGCTCCTGCAGGCTCTATGCTTTCTCTTACCCAGCTCCAACCTATCCTTGTCCTGTGGTGAGAAGGCTTCAAATCACCCTTGGGGTGGGTGAGTCTGCTGGCTGAAGCTCCTTCTCACTTAGACTATAGTACACTCTGAGGTCTGCACTGGTGCTGCCCTGTGTGCTCAGCACTCCTCTGCCCAGACCTACATGGGTACTTTCCTGGGCTGGGAATCTGTCATGCTCTGTCTCCCAATGGGTTCTGTCACTCTAAAATCCATTCAGATTCACTTTTTAGAGTTTTGTGACAAAATTCTTGGAGGATCTTTGAAAAGTTAAGGCTTCCTTTCCACCATCTTGGCTCTACCCTGAAACAGAGTATTTTCAAACATTCTTGATGAGAAAACCTCAGTTGAACAGAAAACTTGACTTTCAAATACAAGAAGCAAGAGAAGTATGAGAAGGTAAACAGGAAAAAGAAATCATACATTCCTGCATGGAAAACAATAATTGTAACTCATGAGACTTTTCTCAGTGTATATATATAATATGTATATATATACATATATATACATATATATGTATATATGTATATATACATATATATGTATGTATGTGTAGGAAGTGTATGTGTATATAAATATATATGTGAGCTTGGGCATTTGCATGTTCATGTATGCATTGACACAGGGCATGGGATGAATTGAATATGAAGGGATGATATCTAAAACATAAAATTAAGAGTTGAGAGAGGAATTTATTGGGAGAAGGAGAAAGGGAGAGGTACATTAGGGTAAATTATCTCATATAAAAGAGGCAAAAGAAAACTGTTACAATGGAGGGGAAGGGTAGGAAGGTGAAAGGGAATGGGACAACCTGATTCTCATAGAATTTGACCTAAGGAGGGAATAACATATATATTCATTTGGGTATCTTACCCTACAGAAAAGTAGGGGAAAGGGAATAAGAAGGGGGATGATAGAATGGAGGGCAGATTGGGGGAGGTAATAGTTAGAAGCAAACATTTTTGAAAAGGGATAACGTCAAAGGAGAAAACAGAATAAGAGGGAGGGGACAGGATGGAGCGAAACATAGTTAGTCTTTCATGATATAACTACTATGGAAATGATTTGTGTAACTACACATGTACAACCTCTATTAAATTACTCATCTTCCCAGTGGGGGTGGGTGAGAAGGGAAGAAGGGAAAAAATCTGGAACTCAAAGTTGTAAAAACAAATGTTTAAAAATTGTTTTTTTAAATGCAACTGGGAAATAAGATATACAGGTACTTGGATATAGAAACCCCTCTTGCCCTACTAGAAAGTTCGAGGGGTGATGGGAGAGGATATAAGACTTAACAGACTGGGTGAAGGGAATTTCATTAGGCTTACTATTTTGGTGTGGGGTTGGGGAAAGAGAGGGAGAGAAAAAAGTATAACTCAAAATCTTGTGGAAATGAATGTTGAAAATTAAAAATAAATAGATTATTTTTTAAAATAAGAAAACGGGTACAGTATAACTAGGCAAGGCTGGTTCCCTGATCCCAACCTGGAAAAAAAAACAGTCTTTCTCTCTCTCTGAGCAGCATGAGGGCTTGTTGTTGATTCTAAATGAGCAGACATTTTAAAAAAGACGTGAATTTATTAGAAAAGTTCTTTGGATTTTTGAGGCTTTAGAGAGGCCTTTTTGGCATTTAAAGGCTTTCATAATCTGGCTCTAATAGTTCTTGCCAAAGTGGTTGTCTCTTATTTGCTTTCACTGATTCTACCTACCAATTAAAATAGCTGCCTTGCTGCTCCCTGTTCTCCACTTTCCATCTCCTGTCTGTATCCATTCACAGAGGCTGTATCCCAAGCCTGGGATGTGTGCCCTCTCCCCCATAGTCTCATCTGCTTATGACTCATGCATCTTCTTCTCCTAGAGACCTTTTTTGCCAAACCCTCCCCACTGTTCACACACTCTACTCATCAGAAAGTGCTTAGTATTTATTATATGTATTTTTTATTATTTACCTGTGTGTATATTGGCATTCTCCTCCAGTCTGACAGAAGCTCCCTGAGGGCTCAGCCAGCTTAATTTTGCCCTTTGTACTCCCAGTAAATGGTGCCCTGCTTGGCACCTGGAGAGTTCTCAAGAAATGCTTATTGATGTAAACTGATTTAGCACAGCCAGTGAAGATGATATTCATGTAATCACAAGAGACAGAAAGAAGAGGGCACTGAACATCCCACCCAGATGCTGGTTTACATAAGGGCTCTCTTATCCCAGAAATAAACCATCCTGAGGCCTTGAAGGCAGGGCCCACTGGGGAATCACTTTGGCAAACTGACTCTCGATGGGATTCTGATTTTGCTCACTCACCTTCATAGGCCAAGACAGCTTGTTTTGCAGCCTACCCATTGCCCTATTGATATCAATACCTACTTGGCTAAAAAGTAGTTTTTGTGTCAATTTCTTCAGATACTGACTGTCAGTGCATCATCCTCTCTCCCTCCAGTCCAGGCCCCTTTCTCCACTACCTCCCAAACAGACAAAATTTGGATTGTCAGAGTCATCCTTTGAATAGTTCAGACCCTGGGTCCTAGGAAAAGAATACCCATGTCAGAGAGCTCCCGGGTTTTCAAATCTTTGGGCCCCTGGGTTGGCAGTTCTGCCTAAGACAGTTTTCACTGGAGGTTTTATTTTTATTTGCTTTCCCTCATTACAAGCATTCTGAAGAGCACAGTTGTTAAATGGATCTCACCAATTCCATACTTTTTTCTTTTTGAATTTGAGGGGAGTTTTGCTCCCCATGGTTTGTCAAATTCGTTTAAGAGATGAGAAATAAAACAGGGCCCAAAGCACAACAAAATTGAAAGGGAATGAGCAGTTCTGAAGATGATAATGATAATAGTTAAGTACGTTTGTGGAAATAGGTTACAGATTTGTTATTATTAAAGTGGCAATTCACAGGAAATGGGCACAGTTCATAAAAAAATATCAATTTACCATAATTACACACACATACACATATTCTTTCTCTCTCTCTTTCTCTCTCTCTCTCTCTCTCTCTCACACACACACACACACACACACACAGCAATATATAGCGACTGATACTATCCATCTCCTAGAACTTTCAGTTTCAGAACTCATGGCTGTACCTGGGCTTGGGAGGAGCTTCTACTCTGGAAGGTCTTATCTCTCCAACAACTGAAAAGGGGGTTTTTATTACACTCCAGACAGCCAGATTTTTTTTTACACATACTTTCTACCCCAGTTAGAGACCAGAGAAGAGGAGCTTTGAAGGTACCCAGATCTGGGAGTGCCCAGTCCAGAGCCCAGCTATACTACCCAAGAGACACCAATGTGGTCCATCTGTGGTGTGGACTTTGAAGATTTCTTTTGTAATTTCCCTAAGGACAGGACTCATTTGGGAATGAGAATACTGAGAAATCATCCATATAGGCTTCATTTCTGCCAAATATTCACTGCATTGAAATCCAGAGGGTTTGGTGGACATCTCAGAGTGCTCTTCCCAAGGGCAGTTGCCAAAGTCATTCCTGAAAAGCTACAGGAGAGCTCCTCTATGCTGTCTGTCTTTGTCTATGTCTCAATTTGTCTCTTTTTCTGTTTCTCTGTCTCTCTCCCTCTGTGTCTATGTCTCTGTTTCTCTCTTTGTCCGTCTCAGCTCATCTTCTCCCCTACTTGGGCTGCATCCTAAGAGCCCCTCCAGAGCTGTCTGGGAGAAGCATGCGGCATGCAGCAGGAATCCTGATGCACCCACAACTAATCCCTAGTAATTTAATAGTTGAACGAACACCACTTAATAATCAATGGACACTTCCTCCTCTGGAGTTCATGAAGCAATAGCTCCTCTCTAAGAGCACTGGACATGGGTTTAAAATGGAACCAGATGGGATAGAAAAATGGAGAGAGAGAGAAAGGGAAATGGATAGGAAAGAAGGGAGGAAGGTAGTTTGTCTCTCTATCTCTCTTTCCTTCTTCTTTCAGTTTCTCCCTCCTTTCCTTTGTCTTCCTCTGTGTCTGCATCCTTCTGTGTCTGTGACTGTTACTAACTGGTTCTGGCTCTCTGACTCTCTCTTATTCTGTCTCTGTCTTAATGAGTATATCTCTCTGTGTGACTCTGTCTTTACCGTTCTTTCTCTCCTCTTTCTATTTCTTTGTTTCTGTCTCAGAGTCTGTTTGTTTCTCTGTGTTTTGGTTTCTGTCTCCTGTTTCTATCCATATCTCTCTATATGACCATGGCTCTCTTTGTCTCTCTTTCTCTCTCTACCTCTCCTTCCCTCCTGCCAATTTGAATCTACTTCTTCCTCTCTCTCCCCCTCTCATGCCTCCCTCTTACAATTAAACCCATTAAAATCTGATTAAGCAACTATACTATGTAAGGCATTGTTTCTACCATAATGATGCAGTTTTAAATTATTGGGGCCAAAATTGTTCAAAGAGAGTGATGGGGAAAAGAAGATATCCCGTTGAAAATTCAGAGTGGGAGATAGGGGCACAGATCTAGGCTGGCCTTCTGAAAGCAATCAGAGTCTGTCTATAATTGTTCTCCAAGATTTTTTTTTTCTAGCCTGGTACATGCTTGATCTTGCATTTCATTAGTTTAGGTTTCAAGAAGAAAGGGTCACTTTATGCCCCAAGGAACCATTGGAGCATGACTCTGGCCAAGAAAATTCTGTGAGAAAGCACTTACTGTGCAGCAATATTAAACTAAACAAAGAAATACCTAGCAGAAAATACTGTTTGAAAAACAACATTGGAAAATTAAACAGTAGAAGGGTGACAGGCAAGTGGCCTAAACAGAAAATTATTTTGAGGAAGAAGTTCTGAGAATACGCTACCATGGAAAATTGAAAGCCTTCTTTACTTCAGGATAAATGGTAGCTATGCACCTTCTGAACCAATAGCTATTAGTGGGGAAAAACATCAAAAATAATGAGCAAACTCTAGGTGTCCATAGAGTAATTTGAAAATCAAATGCTTTTAAACTGAAAAAATTAATAAACTGATGAAAAGTATTCACCTAATACCATCAGTAAGCATTATCTGTAATGGGGGTAAGCATAAGCCTTCCCAGTAAGATCAAATTTGAAACAAGGATGCGCACTGTCACCAATATTGGTATTGTAGTAGCAATCCCAACAACAGCAATAAGAGAAGAAAAAGAAATAGGAAGAACCAGAATAGGAATGATGTAATAAAACTATCTTTTTGCCAACAATATGATGATATACTTGGAAAATCCCAAAGATTCAACTAAAATATTAGGTGAAACAATCATTTTAGCAAAGTAGCAGGATATAAATTAAATCCATATGAATCCTTAACATTCCTCTACACTACCAACTAAAAAAAAAATAAACAGCAAGAAGAGACAGCTCTAAATACTATAAAAAACCTGGGAGTGCATCTGCCAAAACCAAAAAGGAACTATATAAATGAAATTATAAACAAAAAATATTTCATACCAATAAAATCAGATCGAAATAGTTGAGAAACAGTAACTGTTCATGAGTAGGCAGGGCTAATATAACAAAAAAGACAATTTTATCTAAACTAATTTATATATTCAATGTCATCCCAATTAAATTACCAAAAATATTTTATTGAATTAGGAAAAAATAGTAGCAAATTTCATTTGTAAAGGCAAAGAGTCAAGAATATGAAAGAAATTAATGAAAAAAATGTAAAGGAAGGAAGCTTAGCAGTACCAGATTTTAAATTACGTTATATAGCAATAATTATCAAAACTATCTGGTACTGGCTAAGGAATAGAAGGTAGTTCAGTGGAAGAGAGTATATATACAATTTACAGCAGCAAATGAACATAGTAACCTTGCATTTGACAAGTGGAAAGACTTAAGTTTGGGGATAAGAAGTCATTATTTAGTAAAAAAAAAAAAATCAAGAAAATTAGAAAGCAGTCATGCAGAAATTGGACATAGTCCAACATCTTATGCTATTTACCAACAGAAGGTCAAAACTGACACATGACCCATACACAAGAGACACATTACAAGAAAATTTGAAGAACATGGTATATTACACTTATCAACAGGTAAACAATTTATGAATAAGCAAAATACAGAGAACAGAATGAGGTCTAAAATGGAGAGCTTTTGATTACATTAAAATAAAAAGTTTTATATAAATAAATTTAGCAAGATCAGAAGGAAAGCAGAAATTGGGGGGGGGGGAATGCATAGATGATTTCTCAGATAAAGGTCCCATATTTCAAATATTTAAATAAAATCTGTAAGAATATGAATCATTCTCCAATTGGTAAATGGTCAAAGGATATGAACGGGCAGTTTTCTGATGAAGAAATCTAAACAATTTGTAGTCATATAAAAATGCCCTAAATCATTATTTCTTAGAGAAATGGAATTTTTTATTAATAAATTTATTTATTTATTTTCTTGTTTACATCATTCATTTGCATGAGATTTTGAGTTACAAATTTTCTCCCCATCTTTCCCCTACCCACCACCTCAAAACAGCCATCCCAAGAAATGGAAATTAAAACAACCTTAAGATATCCTTTTACACCTATAAGACTGGCAAAAAAAAAAAAAAAAAGAAATAATTGAAGGGGAAAGCAGCAAATGTTGGAGGGGATGTGGAAAAATTGGGACACTAACTCATTGTTTGTGGAACTGTAAACTGGTCTAACCATTTTGGAGAACAATTTGGAATTATGCCCAAAGACTTATTAAACTCTCTATACCACTTGACCCAGCAATGTCATTACTAGGTCTATTTCCAAAGATGAGTAGAGAAAAAGAAAAAGAACCTATATGTCATAAAATATTTATAGAAGCTTTCTTTGTGATGGCAAAGAACTGGAATTGGGGAATCAGTTGAGCAATGACTGATCAAGGAAGGAAGGAAGGAGAAAAATGAGTATCTTCTTCCTATTGCTTTTGGGAAAGCCCACATGCAAATTTGATCTTATCTAAGTCTGAATTTGAAGGTGGTGAAAGTTTAAAGGTGATTTTTTTAAAAAAAATGATAAACACCACACTCCATCTTATTGTGGGCTTACTTCCAAACTGACCCTATATAACCCACATTGCCAGGGACCATCCAACAGTGTAAGAAGGATAACTCACCACTTCTCTCATCTTCAACTGAACTATTTTTGCTTTACTTATAGTGGAAATTATGACATCTTATAAATTAATTTGTTAAATTTAGGTAATTAAGTGACCAGCACATTCTTAAATGAGATTAAATATTTTAACTCCTGCATTCCTCAAGAGATTTCTTTGTTTTTAGGGATGTAGAAGGGTTTTTGATTAAAGAGTTTCAATTATTTTTTTTCTCATATTTGGAGAAAAAAAATTATCAAAATAGTCCATTTGTCCTGTTGACGACACCTTTGGGAAAATAGTACCAATTCTTTAATCATCAAGGAATTCAAGTTGTCCTGCATTAAAAGACGATGAGCTTGCTCCCACAAGGACAATGCAGTTGGACAATACCACTGAGATGAAAAGGTAATGTTAGGCTGCAGTAATTACAACATCAATTTTCTTTCAGCAGTCAAGAAGGAGAAGGGAAGGACAGGAAAAGACCTGCAGACTCAGGATGAGCCCATCAGAGAAAAGAAGAAAAGAAAATCTTTTCTGTTCAGCACAAAGTGAGGACTGCTTTCTCTTGCGTTAAGGGTTATGTTATCATTAAACATTGCTCTTTGGTAACACAACGGACAAAATTAAACCACCCTCCCTTCAAGGAGCTTACATTCTACTTCTGTTAGTGGATCTTATACTGGTAAAAATCCCAAATCACTAACTCACCAATTGCGACCTGAAATTGAATAGTATCTTACTTTCTTTCTCATTGAAGTCATTTCAAGAACTAAATGAAGAAGTGAGGAAAATCTAGAACCAGCATCACCAAATCTGATCTTGTTGAAAAAGTCTGCCTGATTCTCTGAACTTTGTGGATCAATGATGAGAAACTCAGATAGAAATGGGGGACATTAAACTGTACTTGAGGATTCCTCTGGGCCTCATATTGATTTAGAAAACCATGCTTGTGTGTGTGTGTGTGTGTGTGTGTGTGTGTGTACACATATGTGCATATATTATCTGTTATAATTATTATTTTGTTAGTTATTTCTCTTATATTTTAATTTTGGTTGGGCCACACTCAGGAGTGTAGTTGGTCACATGCAAATTAGAGACCTTGATTTAGATCATCAAGTAAATCACACAATGAAATCACTTATTTCTTCCAGATAAAAATTGGCAGGCATTTAAAAGGCATTGGCTTCAATTATACTATTCCAAGAAACAAGCAACCATTCCTCTGATTGTTTACATAGCAGAACAGTGCTGCTACTCTACAGGATATACCTGCTGGTCACATGGCAAGAGTCAGTGCCAGCATCTAAGGTTAGCTTGGTAGCCTGCTCTTTTGTTAAGCACACAATATCAGGAGAGCTGGAGTAAGATACCACACACAAGCACACACTCTCACCATGCTGGGTGAATGTCTTGTGCAGGAAAAATTAAAACAAAGATCAGGTGTTGCACAGGATGGACAGGACTTGGTGAATTATGATCTGCACCCCTGTAATGCATACATTGAAATAGAATGTAAGCTTCTCTAGAAGGCAGGCTATTTCTCTTTGGCCATTGAGTTTCTACTGTCTAGGAGATGGCCTGGCATACAGTAAGTACTTAATAAATGTTTCTTTCTTGATTGGTAGATCTATGAGATCACGTATCCCTTGAAATTATGTGTGTGTATATACATATATATGTATATGTATATGTATATACACATTCACATATTCACACATATCTGAATGTGTGAATGTTATCTCTTGGAGTCTTTAAGTAAGCAAATAGACACACACACAACATATTCATGGGTAAATATCCATTGGAGTATTGAAAGAAATACACACTGATATCTACACATACATATGCATGAGTAAATAGGGAACGAATACAAATCGACACAGACATACATGTATGGATAAATATCCATTGGAGTATTAAAATACTCAGACACGCATTCACATGCCTGAAATGACAACACCTGTCATTCATACCAAGCCTGTCTGCTAGATACTGTGCTAAGTGCCTTATAAATGTCATCTCATTTGATTCTCGTAACAACCTAAGTAGGTGCTCTCATTATCCTTATATTACTAATAAGGTAACTGAAGCAAACAGATGTTTAGTAATTTGTCAGGGTCCCACCACTAGTAAGCAGCTGAGGTGGACCTTGAACTCAGGTCCTACTGACGTCAGGCATAGCACTATGCACTGAGCCAGCTGGCTGACTCATGAATGGTAAATATTCATTGGAATATTAAAATGAACATACATCCTTAGACACACGTGAAATTTCTTGTCACCAAAACAAAAGAAAGAAATGAAATGAGAAAAGGAGGGGGTATCACTACTTTGGAACATTTTGATTTCTGAAAAGCCTTAACTTCTATTATTTTGGTAACTACACAAGAACTTTAGTTGCTTGATATGACTCTCTAAGCCCCAGTGGAGATTAATTTTGGGGAAGACCATGAACTTTCTTCATGTACCTAATTATGAATTGTTTATATTGTACTTGAGAACCATAGAAGCAGAAGAGTTAACTTCTAGCCTGGGTTCTAGACAAGAGGGCCTTGCCTTTCTCATGCACTGCCCTTTTGTAAAATAAAACAATCAACATTAAAATACAAGGAGTTTTAAAGACATCATAATTAAATCACGGCATATTTTCAAATCCCACAACTGCAGATTAAGTGAGTAATTAGACAGCCATTTAGGACTTGATAAAGATTTCACTCGTGTGAGATTAATTGGAAAGGATGAGAGAAATCTACAGTTTCTGTCAGTTACACGGGGCTTGGAGATCTTGGGAAGGAGCAGATGACAAAAAGACAAATGGCCCTTTGGAGATTTCTAGTCAAGGGCTAAAGGTTCCGTGAAATCATTTCCAAATGTTCTCACCTTTAATTCAGCATATGAGGAGGCAATATTCAACATTCTCACTATTTCAGGTGGTTTATCCTTAAACCTTTGAAAAACACAAAAACACAAATAAAATAAAATGAAAATGTGGATGTTTTTATTGGCAAAAACATCTAAAAGGCTCCTTTTTCAGGCTCAAAGAATCCTGGTTTTTTACTTAAATTTCAGAAATAAGTTTATTTGTTCTTCTCTCCTTTGGAAAATAGCCAGGGTATAAAATCTGTCTAAGTTTTCACACTTAAAGTCTGAAGAAATCATGCCCTACAGCTTAAACATGGTGACTTGGGGCAGGCATCTGTACTCGTAGCGCACGTATAACAGGGATAAGAGAGAACGGGCCAGATAGATATCAGACCATGTGACAATAAGCAGAATCCAAAAATCTCTTGTCAGCCTAGATCACTGGGTCTCAACTTACTAGAATTAATTTAATAAATGTAAAGATTCATACTTGGATTCAAATAATCAATGGTATGGTAAAGGATGGAAATTAGACAGTTTTCTGAACTCTAAATGGAGCAATGATATATGACAGCACAACACATACTATGCCAAATTTTGTCAAAAACTATGCCTTCCAGAGCTATAGCTATGGTTGTCAGTGGCACAGCCAGTTCCAAACAATATAACATATGAAGCATTTAAAGAGAAAAGAAAGCAAGATAGTGAGAGGACTGGACAGCAGGCTGCTGAGGGACTGATTGAAATAAACAGAACAGTTTAGCTCAGAAAAAAGGAGACAATGTTTGGGGTTGGAATAGGAGTTGTCTTAAAGAAATTGAAGGTTGTGAAGAAATTAAGTAAATTAAGGTGTTTTATGTACTTTTATTTTTTGTTTATTTTTTCTTTCTTAGCCCCAGAAGACAGAACTAGAAGCAAAAAGAAAAATTTAGGTTTGAAGTCAGGACACGCTTCCCAATCTGTAGTCATATCTGTCCATTGATAGAAAGGGCCGTCTTGGGAGTTCACAATTTCCCCATCAATAGGAGTTTTTAAGTAGAAGCTGGAAGACCCCTTCACGGGCATGTCACAGATAAATTCTCTGCCAGGGCCAAGTTGAACTCAAGGGTTTCTGAAGCTCCAATGGACTCTGAGATATTCTGTAATTATGAGGACAATATCTCAGCCAACTAAAAGAGTATGTTTCACCTGGCAGATCAGACTCTTTAACACTGGATTTTTAAAAGCAATGCCAAAACTGCAGCAAATTTTAATAATCTAGTAAAGAATTACTCATGTAAAACTGCAAAACATATTATTTAGGGATCAACATATATATTGTGATTTTGTTTCTGTTTCCTAAACGCATATAGAAAAAATTCAGGCCCCTAATCAATGAAATTACTACACATCTGAAGACATAGGGCAAAAGTGCCTAGTATAATTTCCCATCCCCTTCACAGTCTCACGAAGGTTGCTGCTAGTGAAGTGAGCAATATTGATGAGAGAGCAACATAAGCAAGTCGTGAATGGGTTCTCATAAAGCAAGTTGTCCTCCTCTTTTCAAATGATCAGAATGGTTGGTGAATTTAGATTTTACTGTGCAGACAATATTACGTAGATAGAACCTCTATCAGACTGAGGTTCCTCTTTTGTCTGGAACAGTATGTGAGACAGAAGAGGAAAGGGATCCCCAAGCTCTACCTCAATTCTTTATTTTTTATTTAAATGTGTCATTTGCCAAAAGCAAGTATACCCACATCTGTACTTGTTTTGTTTCCTCTCATGCAACTCACTCACCAACTGTTTACAAGCTGGCTTTAGACCTTATCATTCAGCTGAAACTCTTCTCCTCAAGGTCATTCTGAGTATTATAATTGCCATATGTACTTTTCTTTTAAGTATGCTTTGATCTGCTTTCAGACTCCATCAGTTCTATCCCTGGAGGCAGATACCATTTTCTCATCATAAGTCCTTCAGAATTGTCTTGGCTTATTGTATTGATCAGTGTGACCAAGTCTTTCACAGTTGATCATGATTACAATATTGCACTGACTGTATACATTGCTCTCCTTTTTCTGCTCATCTCACCTTTCATCAACCAATGCAAGTCTTTCCAGGTTTTTATGAGAGCATACTGCTCATCATTCCTCACAGTACAATGATATTCCATCAGAATCATATATCACACTTTATTCAGGCATGCCCTAGTTTATGGACATCCCCTCAATTTCCAAATGTATGCTACCACAAAAAGAGCTGCTATAAACATTTTTAATATATGCCCTTTTATCTTTTCTTTTATCTCTTTGTGATACAGACCTAGTAGTGGTATTGTTGGATCAAAGAGTATGCATGAATTTATAATCATTTGGGTATAGTTCCAATTTGCTCACTAGAATGGTTAAATCAATTCACAACTCCACCAACAATGCATTAGTGTCTCAATTTTCCCCCATCCCCACTGACATTTGTCGCTTTCTTTTTCTGTCATAATAGCCAATCTAAAAGGTGTGGGGTGGTACCTCAGAGATGTTTTAATTGACATTACCAAAATAAATAGTGATTTAGAGGATTTTTTTCTTATGACCATAGACATTTTTAATTCCCCATCCTTTTGTGGGTTCTGCTAGTCCAAAGTTATTTACATTTGTTTGGATGGGAATTTGTAAGAGCTGAGGCAAGTCTATGCCCTTTCTCTGCCATCTTGGCTCCTCCATCAGCATGAATAGATTATAAGCATAAATGATGACTGAATGAATTATGGACTGAATCATTATGGTGGTGGGTGGTCCCAGATCATCAACATAAATATTTGTATATTTCAGGTTCTCTTTTTGAGATTTAACTGGATCATGCTCCTGGTGGAGGGGGTCTATGGAGCTGAAGGCATTACCTTGGAGATATAGAGAGGTAGAGACCTGTTCCTCTGTCTCACCCCCAATAACAAGGATCTCCTTTAATTCCCACTGGCATCAGATGCAGACTTTTATGACCACAGATGCTCTACTTTGCAGTAAGTCATATTCCAGTATAGACAAACATTGCCCCTCCCACTGAAACTGAGATACCTTGCTACATTTGCTTAAGTTCCTCAAAATTTTTCCAATCACTGCAAGAGAAAAGCTCATCTACCTTGCCCTGAGCTGTTTTGTTGTGGCTGAGTCTGGACACCAGAGCCTAATCCAGACCTTCATTTTTATTTGGAATGCCTCTCTTTTCTTTTATCTTCAGAGAACATCTCTCTGCATCTCAGTGCTGGCCAAAGCAGCCACCTAAATCATGGCTGCTATAATTGCACTCTGCCTAGCCAAGTTCACTGCAAATACTTTTGTTGGTTCTTCTGGTCTCAGGCATCACTGAGCAAAGCTTTTCTAACAGTCAGGGCAGACATCTCCTTCAAAGCGGCCTCTAAAAATTGGGGTAGCAGAATGACCATGCCTTCCTCCCAATTTGGGGCTGATCACTCAACTGCCAATATTTTCTTTCTCTTGTTAAACACTCAAGGTCTCATATTTTTCCAGTGTTGTTGATTTCCTTTTTTACTGATATCGTATAAAATACTTTATGTCAGTTTCAAGATCCAGATTCAGATTTGGAAAAGATAAATGTGGCCAAATCTAAACTTAATTGGGGAAGAGGAGGAGAATAGAGGGTGACCTGAAAATCCTTCAATAACAGAACTAAGCAACTGCATACTATGGAATTAACATTAAGGGAGACCTGGTTGCAGAATGGTGGTGGCAGAGGGAATATTGGAAGGGTACATTGAGAAATAAAGGACAAACTAGCATCTTGCACTATTTCTGAGTTCCAAGGAGTGCGATAAAAGAAAGAACCAGTTTTAGAGGCAGTATCAAGTGACATGCCATCTTTGGGAGAAAGTTATATCCCAATGAGAGAGAGAGAGCAGCTAGGTACTGTAGTTAACAGAATGCCAGGCCTGGAGTGACAAAAACTCATCTTCCTGAGGTAAAATCCAACTTCAGACACTTACTAGCTGTGTGACTCTGGAAAGGCAATTAACCCTGTTTGCCTCAGTTTCCTCATGTGTAAAATGAGCTAGAGAAAGAAACAGCAAGCCATTCCAGTACCTTTGCCAACAAAATCCCAAATGGGGTCACAGAATGTTGGACATGATTGAAAAATCTGAACAACTAAAACCTAATGAATGCAAGTTTTTAGACCCGTGAAAGGACAAGCTCTATGGAAAAGTGAATTTTATTCCAGTAGAGAAGAGGTCCATATTTTATGGGCGGGGGAGGGCGGGGAGAAGGCATGGAAAAACAGGAACTGTGGAAGCCTAGGGCTGACTTTATTTTGGGAGATGCTGGGAGGGATGATGATTGGTGCCAATGTCCCAATACTGTCCTGGTCTGTAATATAGGTCATAGATCAGCAGGCCAGAAGGAGTATTAAGACCAGTCAGTTCTAGTGAGAAGCTGATTTCAGGTGAGACAGATGATGACAGCACAGGGATGAAAGTTGTGCTTCCCCACCTCTCTGACACCTGAGCTTTGGCAGTACTGGCATCTTACCTTGGCATGACCTACCTCTTATTAAGAGGAGCATGAAAACTCCATCTCCATCAGAGCTCATTTTCCATCCCCATTCTATATTTGGGGACTTAAATATGCATGCCGCTGTCCCCCCAAAGACCTGGCTCTCCATCCTTCTGACAAAAAGGAAATTCAGCTTCTATGATCTGCATTCTACCTGCACCCAATAACCAGCTTTGAGCAGAACCATGATCTTGTCATAACCTCCAATGAAGCTATAACTCTGAAATTCCTCTGACCATAAATAATCAATCAAAAAGCATTTATTGAGTGCCTACAGATTCTGTGCTAAGCACTGAGGATACAAAGAAAAAGTTTATATTATATGTAGTTTATATTCTATGTAGTAGCTTTCAATCCATAAAGACTAGACCTCAGAGAGTGTGGAAGGAAATAATATCTAAGAATAATAGACATATATAGGAAAAGGCCATGGGATGAAGAACTTACAATGCCCCCAAAATGCAATTACATTCAATCCTTATAGTCATAGGGAATTCCTGGGGTAGTTTGAGTAGGGGTGTGGCACGGTCAGATTTTTAGTGAAATAACTTTGGCAGGTGAGTTGGTACTGAAAGGAAGCCACAGAAGCCAGTAGGTATAATTGAGGTATATAATAGCGCTCTAGGCATGGAGAAGAGTCAGAGAAAATGCCTAGCACCTAAAAATGCAATGTCTTGCTCATAGAAGATCCAGGAGGCCAGTGTCACTGCACTAAAGAGTATGTTTTGAGGAGTGAGGTGTACAAAGATTGGAAAGGTAACAGGGAACTAGGTTCTAAAGGGCTTTGAATGTCAAAGAGAACATTTTGCATTCGATTCTGAAGGTAACAGGGAAACACTGGAATTTATTGAGTAAGGAGATGTGTAACATGAGCAAACCTGTACTTTAGGAAATCAACTTTACTAGCCAAATGGTGGATGGATTGGAGCAGACAGAGACTTAAGGCAGACAGGCCCACAAGCAAGTTATTGCAATATTCCAAGGGCCTTAATTGGGGTAGCGGCAGCATCAGAGAAGAGGAAGGGGCATATAGGGGAGATGTTGCAAAGTTGCAATCAGCTCGAATGGGAGCTGAGAGGTGAGAAAGGGACAAACCCAGAATGACGGTTATTGTTGAGTCTGAGAGACTGGAATAATGGTATTGTCTTCTACAGTAAGAGAGAAGTCATTGTTTTAGATGTTGAGACGTGTCCAACTCTTCATGACTCCTGAAAACATACTGTCTATGGGGTTTTCTTGATAAAGATATTGAAATGGCTTGCCACTTCCTTTGGCAAACAGAGATTAAGTGGCTTTCTATGGGTCAAACAGTTAGTAAGTAGATGAGACCAGATTTGAACTCAGGCCTTCCTGACTCCAGGCCCGGGGCTCCGTGCACTGAGACACCTAGACGCCTCATTAGCAGGTGGGGAGGATTCAAGAGGAAACATAATGAGTTCTGTTTTGGACAAGTTGAGTTTAAGAAGTCTGCTGGATGTCCAGTTGGAGAATTCTGAAAGTCAGTTGTAGATGTGAGAATGGAGGTCATCAGAGAGGTTAGAGAAGGAGAGGTAGATTTGACAAACACCAGTATCGAGATCATAATTAAATCCACGGGACCTGACGAGATCACCAAGTGAAGCAGGATGGAGGGAAAAAAGAAAAGGACTTAGGACAGAAGCCTATGGTACACCTGTAGTTAAAGGACAGGATCTTTATGAGGATCCATCAAAAGAGGCACCAGAACAGTGGTGTCCTAAAAATCTAGAGAAGAGCATAGTAAGGGGAGGGTGAGCAACAGTGTCAAAGGCTGCAGAGTAATTGAAGAAAATGAGAATTAAGCAAAGGCCATTGGATTTGGCAACTAAAAAGTGCTAGAAAAAGAAGAATCCAAACTTTGCCTAAATGTCTCACCTCCCACTCCTCCGACTCTTTGATTCTGACTTCTACTCAGCCCTCTCAGAAACTTCTCTGTTCAAATTCACTTATGATCTCTTATAATAGTAAATTTCATGTCCATTACCCAGGCCCCATTCTTGAACTTTCTTCAGCATTTGGCACTATTGAGCACTTTCTTTCCCTTTCTGGATACTCTCTGTCTTCTCCATGTTGCCAGGTTCCTCCATTGGCCTGGCTCATTGCCCAAGACCATGGTTCAGTCACAAGCTGGACAGCATTGCTAATGTCTGGATCACAGGAAATAATATATGCCTGCTGATTAACTGAATGAATGATTGGTTGGGTAGAACAGCTTAGAAGCCAGATGAAGGAGTGACTAGTTGGGCCTGGGGCATTCTTTAGAAGTGGAAGGAACTGCCCTCTCTCCTCCATGTGTGGTCAGCTCCTAAGGGAAAGCCTCAGCTGAATGGAACTCGTCCTTGCTCAGTGAAAAACTGTGTGAAGGTCACTTTGGAAAGACCAATTCTTTATATAAAATCTGCCCATTAATCTCCATATTAATACTCAAATGCTTCTTTCCATTCATAGTCACTGTTGAACAAGTTAACTTGTATAATGTCTACAAAGATACACCCTCAGGAAGAAGAGGGGAGAGGTGAAAACAAAGTCACACATGGAGTATATTCACATTGAGCTGTCATCTAAATGTCATCAGGCAAAAATTCTAGTACCATCTCTGCCCTTGACTGGCTGTGTGACTCTGAGCAAGTCACTTCACCTCTCCTGGATCAATTTCCTCATTTGTAAAATGGAAGTCTTATACAACATGGAAGTTTAAAGTCCCTTTAGGGGATGGGATTAATTTTCATGAGAATCTGCTCTTTCCTGCTAAGCATTTCTGCACATCATCAGGATACTAGACATGTCAATGAAATCTTTCTTGGTATTCTCCCAAATACAAAAGCAATCATTTGCCTGTTTTTATAATGAGACAATTTTAAAACTATCCCATAGGAAATCATGAAGTCTCTCACTGCACTGCAAGGCCTTCTTTTTAAACATGTTGAACTAAATTGAGAGGCTGCTCTTCAGACATCTCACTGACCAATTCTTCTCGACCTTCTTTGTGGTATCTTCATCCAAGTCACATCTAATAAGCTCAGTCCTCCACAAGGCTCTGTGCTAGTGTAACACAAAGACCCAAATCCCAGGTCACTGCACACCATGCGATTTGTGGCCCACCACTAAGCCCCTTTTTGTGCTAGCTTGAAACTGCTTAAGGCATGACTTGGCGACATTGCTCAAGTGCGGGCAAAGTTGATCAAGGCATAGTCTCTTGCCCTCTTCTTTCCAAATCAGCATTTTATATACTCTTTTTGAATCATTATAGTGTATAAGGTCCATTATAGTGCAAGGATCTTATCTAGGGACCACCCTGTCCTGTCCCAGCAGGACCCCTACCCTCTTCATCCAGAATATGACCCTAGCCTGTTCTGAGGAATTCCAGTCCCCTTTGCCCCATGACCCTCCACCATGTTCTGGAAAGCACTATGACCCTCAGCCCTGTGCCCTCCACCTTGTTCTAGGAGGGTCCCCAATATCACAGGAAGGTTTCACCCTTGTACCCTTGGGCCATATTCCCAAATTAGCCCTGAGGTATGGATCTAAAAAATGGCTGGTTTTTGCTTCTGTACATCATGCCTTCTGCTAGCTCCCCTCTCTGACTGTGGTTTTTGTAGTTTTGGCCTATATAATCAAGTCTGTTCCCCCCAGAAAATCACAACTCATTTGAGTGAATACACTCAGGTAGTCACGCACTTGCTTAATAAATCCACACCTAAACTTATTTTGAACCCAGATCTCGGCTCGTTCTTATTCTCTGCACAACACTAGGACCTTCTCTCTTTTACCTACATTATTTTACTTGGTGATCTCATTAACTCCAATGGATTCAGTCATCATTTCTATGCTGAAAATTCTCAGATTTGTGCAGCTCTAACCTTTTCTGATCTCTATGTTCTCATGTGCAAATGCATATTGGGCATCTTGAACTGTATGTCTGATAAACACATTAATTTCAGTATGTACAAAATGGAATTCATTAGTTTCCTCCCCTCTTCCTAATTTCTCAAACTTTCTTCTGTCAGGGTTCTCTTTCAGAGTACCCTAACTTGCCTGCAGGGGCAACCAGTTACTTACCCTACTTAAGCTGGCACTAGCACACTTTAGAACAGAAGAGTCACGGCTCTGAGGTGCAAATAGATAAAGTTTATTCAGGTCTCTCTATGGGGAAGCCTCACAGCCAGATCTTAAGGAAGGCTTCAAACTCTCTCTCAAGGCTTAGGTCTTATATATCCCCCAGATCCACACACCACATGTGACAGAGCCCAGCTGAACAGAATTGTGAGAGGGAAAGTGCAATCACAAGGGTATGAAGGCTCTAGGGTATGGAGACACCAATCAGGAACATCAGGTAACCCCACACAAGAGAATCTTGAGCAATGCAGTATCCCCTGGCTGGGGACAGTGCAATATGCTCTGACCTCGACATGACCCAACTAATTCCTGAGCCTCAAACACTTCCCTGTGCCTCAACACAACCACTTGCAATCTTGCACATATTTTCTAATTCTCACACAGCCCCTTTTTTGTTTTGCACATCATGCTCACTCTGGAGTGTGATCTGGCCCTTGAGCAGACTCAAAGAATTTTTTCAAAATGCTAACAGTACATCGAATACCCATGGGAATACAGAATAACAAAGCAAGAAAGCAAAAGACTAACAATCTAAAAACCAACAATCAATTTCCAATCCTAGGCCCACCATGACACACTCTTCAATTTGTTCAACAAGTGAGCACAACGTCCGGTGGGGACAAGTCCCCATGGTTGGTATGATTCATGTCTCACATCAATCCATCCAGGTCCATCCTGTCAGCTGACAAACCACCCCCTCCACAAAGCCATACAGGTGGTGCCCAATGGCTTCCCACTTCAATCCAATGGCACTGCAAGGGGTGGGAGTGACACAAATGGAAGCCTTGTGGTTAATTTTCAAAGTCTTGCTGGTTCGACTTTTGTACTGAAATAGTCCCTTTGCAAGAGTCAGCAACAGTCACATCAACTGAGAAACAAGGCACAGTGGAATGGGAGGCTGAAAGCACATCCCTGGATAGAAGTCACCACCATGAGGCTGGCCATATTGACAAGCCTTGCTCCCAAGAGACAGCACAATCAGCATGAAACACAGCCATTGTATGGTCTTAGCTCAGCTTCTCCTTTGCCTCAGTCACCTCTTGGGTCTCTTTTTCTTCCTCCTCTTCTTTATGTTGCTGTGGTGGAAGGACCTGGACCCTTCAGACAGGATAGCAGCACAGCCCATGTTTTGTGGAGACATAAACATACCCTTCTCCACTTATGGTTATTTCCTAAGGGCCCATCCACACTTCTCCTTTCTGGACCACAGCTTGTTCCTCAGCATTAGCCTTAACCGGGGGCTGGACTCATAGCTGTCCTCTCTTGGTACAAAAGATGTCTCATAGCCAGTGTAATTTTTGAATTTTTATGATAGTGCCAGATCTATAAGTTTCTGTCTGATGGGGCCCCTTTTTTGTTTAGCATTTGTTTAGTGTGCTATTAGTACATTCACTATAGGCAAAGGTGTAAATACCTGGTTTTCTATAGGGCATATATACACATTACAAAATGCAAGTGACCTGTTTTTAAACAAATTCTACATCTTTTGATCCCAACAAAATTCAACCTAAAATTTTGCTGATAACACTACTTTTGGCTTTCAATGAATCCCCAATCTTCACTACACTTGAATTTTACTATAGTTAAGCAAAAGCTACTAACAAAATTTTTTGGCTTTTCTCCTCTCCTCTCAGCTGTAAAGTTTTATTGTGGATTTTAGAGGTTCAGATGGAGAGGTTCATTTGCTTATGCAAACGAGGTGTGGGCTTCAGGGTGCCTCAGGGTTTTTGCCAGTGGGTTCCTTGTTAGATGAACTTAAATTCCCTATTGTTTTTGCAGCACTCTCTCTCTTAATCTGCTAATTTTACCTTGTACTTCAGTGCTTATATTTATTCCTGAAAATTCCTTAGAGAGTGAAATGCTTCTCAACCTCCCACTCAAAGGGAATGGAACTTCTGAAAAAATTCTCAGAGGTTGCCTTGTTCCACTTCCCCAAAACTGGGGAACTTGAAGCTCTCATTTTTTAGATGTTTCTTTACCAGATCTTCCAATTTGCCTAAATGCCAATTAATATTACAAATTCTGACTCATCTTAGCACAAGGTTATGAATGGTATTAATTCATTTTTTCACATTTCCCTTAAAATGACCTGAATAAGTTCAAATTGAAACACAAGATTTTTTCTCTAATAGATGAGTCAGGGAATGGCTAATTACTTATTTGTTTTTCTTTTCAATCCAAGGGAAAAAATTCCCATATTATTTCTCATCACCTTTTCCTCACTCCACTTGGCCACAGTGGAATGAAGGGGATTCCAAACCTTTGAAAATCTCAGAACTTCTGCTCACACTTTTTGACAAAATGACAAATGACTCTCACACACTCACTCACACAAAGACATAAAGACAAAACAGGGAGACACAAATAAACAAAATGGATCCAAAAGCTTCACTTAGAATTTATAGATCTGCTGAAAAAAAAAATTAAAAGTTCTTAGCTCTCCAGATAGTAACAGAAGCCAGGTGAAACTTACTTGACAACATTAGAAACAGCTGTACCACACCAAAGTTCAAGCCACCTCTGGCACTCTTGGTTCTTATGCTAAACATATCAGTAATGTATTCTACAGAAAAAAAACAGCAGAAATTGGGAAATGCTGGAATCTCTCCTCCCACTTTAACTGAAAATTTGAAATATATGCTGAGGTGACTCCCCCCATCCTGGCCACCTGGGTCTCAGTTAGCAGAGATTCCCTATTCAGGAGGCTGCATCTCCTCATGGGTGATTGGTACTTTAGCCTGTAGCTACTTGCATAATCTATTGTGGGACTGCAAAGGATCCCCCCAGGGATTTCGTGAGCCTTCATTCCTGTTTTTCCTTTTAACTTTTCTGCATTGTGAAGCAAAGTGACCAAGCTTGCCACAATCAAAGCAAGCGCGATCCTCAAATACCCGCAAGCCTTTATGCAAAGTGGCAGCCATAGAGAGACCTATAAAATGTTTTTTAACAAATTTATTTGCCCTTTTGGGTGAGAGGTTTAAGCCCTGCTTTTTAACAAGCATCTCAACCTGTTTAGCATGCACCTCTAAATCCTGAGCCTCCATTACTATATCCCCCATCCTGGGATTCTGGGCCAAGTCCTGCAGCCACTATTCCCAGGTTCTTCTGTCCTTTCAGAGAGTCCTTTCCACCAGCCTTCCTATCTTCCCTGCTCCTATTCCACATCCCTGTTTCAGTGCCACTCTGTCAGGGTTCTCTTTC
>CM053581.1:585044919-585077823 GCA_028627135.1 Pseudochirops cupreus
AAAAAAAAAAAGCAGGGATAGCAATCCTTATCTCAGATAAATTAAAAGCAAAAATAGATCTAATTAAAAGAAATAAGGAAGGAAACTACATCCTGCTAAAAGGCACCATCGAGAATGAAGCAATATCATTCCTTAACATATATGCACCAAGTGGCATAGCATCCAAATTCCTAGAGGAAACGTCAAGGGAATTAGAGGAAGAAATAGATAGCAAAGTAATTCTAGTGGGAGACCTCAATCTCCCCTTCTCTGAACTTGATAAATCTATCCTCAAAATAAACAATAAAGAAATTAAGGAGGCAAATAGAATTTTAGAGAGGCTAGACATGATAGATCTCTGGAGAAAACTGAATGGGGAAAAAAAGGAATATACCTTCTTCTCAGTGGCACATGGCACATATACAAAAATTGACAACATACTAGGGCATAAAAACCTCACAATTCAGTGCAGAAAGGCAGAAATATTAAATGCATCATTCTCAGATCATGATGCAATAAAAATTATATGCAATAAAGGGTCATAGAAAGATAGGCAAAAATCTAACTGGAAATGAAATATTTTAATCCTAAAGAATGAGTGGGTCAAACAAGAAATTATAGAAACAATCAGTAACTTCATTCAAGAGAATGATAATAATAAGACATTATACCAAAACTTGAGGGATGCAGAAATGGCAGTTCTTAGGGGAAGTTTTATATCCCTGAATGCATACATGAAAAAAAATAGAGAAAATGGAGGTCAATGAATTTGGCATGCAATTGAAAAACCTAGAAAAAGAACAAATTGAAAATCCCCAATTAAATACTAAACTAGAAATAATGAAAACCAAAGGAGAGATTAATAAAATTGAAAGTAAGAAAGCTATTGAATTTATAAATAAAACTAAGAGTTGGTTTTATGAAAAATCCAATAAAATTGATAGACTCAGTCAAGATGATAAAAAAAAGAGAGAAGAAAACCAAATTTCGAGTATCAAAAATGAAAAGAGTGAATATGTCTCCAATGAAGAGGAAATTAAAACAATAATTAGTAATTATTTTGCCCAATTGTATGCACATAAATTTGACAATCTTAGTGAAATGGATGAATATTTACAGAAATATAAGTTGCCCAGACTAACTGAAGAGGAATTAAAGTACTTAAATAAACCCATCTCAGAAAAAGAAATTGAACAAGCTATCAGAGAACTCCCTAGGAAACAGTCCCCAGGGCCAGATGGATTTACTAGTGAGTTCTATCAAACATTTAAAGATCAATTGATACTAATACTCTAAAAACTATTTGGGAAAATTGGTGAGGAAGGAGTCCTACCAAATTCTTTTTATGACACAAATATGGTATTGATACCTAAAGCAGGGAGAGACAAAATGGAGAAAGAAAATTATAGACCAATCTCCCTCATGAATATAGATGCAAAAATTTTAAACAAAATATTAGCAAAAAGACTTCAGCAACTTATTGCAAGAATAATACATTTTGATCAGGTTGGATTTATTCCAGGGATTCAAGGATGGTTCAATATTAGGAAAACCATCAGTATTATTGATCATATCAATAATAAAACTAGCAGAAACAGTATGATTATCTCAAGAGATGTAGAAAAAGCTTTTGACAAAATACAGCATCCATTCCTATTAAAAATACTAGAAAGTATAGGAATAAGTGGAGTTTTCCTCAGAATAATAGGTAGCATCTACTTAAAGCCTTCAGCAAGTATTATATGTAATGGGGATAAACTAGAAGCATTTCTAATAAGATGAAGGGTGAAACAAGAATGTCCACTATCACCCCTCTTATTCAATCTGGTACTAGAAATGTTAGCAGTAGCAATTAGAGAAGAAAAAGAAATCAAAGGAATCAAATTAGGCAAAGAAGAGACTAATCAGAGACTAAACAGACTCTTTGCAGATGATATGATGATATACTTAGAGAATCCTAGAGAATCAAGTAAAAAGCTTCTTGAGAATAAATAAATTTAGCAAAGTTGCAGGATATAAAATAAACCTACATAAATCCTCAGTATTCCTATATATTTCCAATGAAGTCCAACAGCAAGAGATAGTAAGAGAAATCCCACTTAAAGTTACTGTAGACATTATAAAATATTTGGGAATCTGTCTGCCAAAACAAGCCCAGTACCTTTATGAACACAACTACAAAACACTTTTCGCACAAATAAAACTGGATCTAACTAATTGGAAAAACACCAATTGCTCATGGCTGGGTCAAGCTAATATAATAAAAATGACAATTTTGCCTAAATTAAATTACATATTTAGTGCCATACCAATCAATCTACCGAAAAATTACTTTATAGAACTAGAAAAAATAGTGACAAAATTCATTTGGAAGAACAAAATGTCCAGAAAATCAAGGCAATTAAAGAAAAGGAATGCTAGGGAAGGTGGCCTAGCTGTACCAGATTTTAATCTGTATTATAAAGCAGCAGTCATCAAAACTGATTGGCACTAGCTAAGGAATAGCTTAGTGGATCATTGCAATAGATTGGGTATGAAAGACTCAGTAGTCAATGATTATAGCAATATACTGTTTGATAAGCCCAAAGACCCCAGGTTTGGGGATAAGAACTCACTATTTGACAAAAACTGCTGAGAAAATTGGAATATAGTATGGCAGAAACTGGGCATAGACCATCATCTAACGCCTGACACCAAAGTCAAGTCTAAATGATGCATGATCTAGGTATAAAGGCTGATACTATAAGTAATCTGGGGAAGCAAGGAATAGTTTACCTCTCAGATTTATGGAATAGGGAAGACTTTATGATCAAAGAAGAGTTGGAGAAAAGTATAAAATGCAAATGGATAATGTTGATCACATTAAATTGAAAAGTCTCTATACAAACAAAGCCAATGCAACCAATATTAAGAGGGAAGTGGGAAATTGCGAAAGAATTTTTACAATCAGTGTCTCTGATAAAGGCCTCATTTCTAAAATATACAGGGAATTCAGTAAAATCTATAAGAATACATGTCTTTTTCCAATTGATAAATGGTCAAAGGATATGAACAGGCAATTTTCAAAGATAGAAATTAAAGATATCTATAAGCATATTAAAAAATGCTCTAAATCCCTATTGATTTGAGAATTGAAAATCAAAACATCTTTGACGTATCACTTCTCACCAGCCAGATTGGCTAAGATGACAAAACAGGAAAATGACAAATGCTGGAGAGGATGTGGAAAAATTGGAATTGTTGGTGGAGCTGTGAACTGATACAACCATTCTGGATAGCAATCCGGAACTATGCCCAAAGGGCTATAAATAATTGCATACCCTTTGACCCAGTAATACCACTTCTGGGGTTGTATCCCAAAGAAATCATAGAAGTGGGAGAAAGACCCATATATACAAAAATATTTATTGCAGCTCTCTTTGTGGTGGCAAAAACCTGGAAATTAATGGGATGCCCATCAATTGGGCAATGGCTAAACAAGTTGTGGTGCATGAACGCAATGGAATACTATTGTGCTATAAGAAATGTGGAGGAGATGGACTTCATATTTACCTGGAGAGCCTTATACAAACTGATGCTAAGTGAGAAGAGCAGAACCAGGAAAAATTTGTACACAATCATAGACACATTGTATATGTGACGACCAGCCTTGATAAACTGGACTCTTTTCAGCAACGCACAGTTACAAGACAACTCTACAAGGCTCAGGATGGAAGGAGATACCTACATTCAGAGAAAGATCTAGAAAGAACAGAGTTTAAATGGACACTGAAGCAATACGTGGTATCATTCTTTTTCATGTTTAGTTTTCTTTCTTTTTTCCCATTGTTCTCTCCATTGGTTACAACCCTTCTATACAACTAGACTAATGTCCAGTGTGAAAGTATTTGCAGATCCTGTACTTGACTGTATTCCATGGCGGGGGGTGGGGGGGGAGGGGAAGGAGGGGAGAAAATTTGAAACTCAAGGGATGGTGGAACTGAATCTTGTAAACTCAAAGTAAATAAACAAATCAATTAATACTTCAAAAACAAAGAAATAAAGTAACATAGAAATAAAAAAGCCTATATTGTGCACATGCATATGTATGTGTGGTATGCGCATAAAATTCATGTTCATTAGCTCTCTTAAAAGTCTACCTTCTCCGAGTTGTTTGAAAGTGACCCCTTCAGTCTTTTGTCTTCCTTTCCATCACAGTTTTGCATGACTTTGGACAGAGTTATGCTGGTAAATATCTAACCACCAGCTCTCAAGGACAATAAACATACTTGATGCACTTTAAAATTTCATTTGTAATTCCACTTTCACTCTCACTTTCTTATGTCTAATAAATGGACAGACCCTTATCTGTGTGTTTCTCAGTGAATATTCACACTGAAATTATAACCGTCAGCACTTGTGAGCTAGTCCAAGCTGGCATCAGCCCCTCTCTGCCTTTGGACTAACAGTTACGGTGAACTCACTGCTTGTTATCTTTATTCCAGGCACTGAGGACTCAAGGGACAGACTCCCTAGTGAGATGGCCTTCACGCTCTCCAAAGCTCCAGTCATTTTTGGTATAGGTCCACAATGCTTACTCAGTCTCCTTGAATTGGCAGTTGGCATATTCCAGCCGTGGTCTCATCTGGCTGTAAAGAAACTGAAAATGACTCCCCAGTCTCAAATCTAATTATTTATTGAGTTCTTTTTGATCATATAAGTCCTTGTCCCTCATTTCCAGTTTTCTTTCTGAAATCAGAGTAGGGGGAAGTTTGGAAAAGGAGAGAAAAAGGGCACCTTCTAGGCCCAGAAGGTGGCAAAAGTATGAAGACCTGAGTGTCTCACTCAATGTGAAGTCACATGGATTTTAAAAAGCTCTAATCTGCCTGCTGGGGTGCAGGGATATTTAAATCCTCACAGTTAAAGTGGACATTCAAAGGAAAAATTTTTTTTTCTTCTTCCTTTGACCTGACCTTCTAGCAAAACATGAATTTAATCAACTTGTAGGATTTTCTTTTCTCAGATTCAAGTGGGGCAGTCAGTGCCAGAGAATTGATTGCACTGGAAAACCTATAATTCACATAAGCTTCTGAACAGTGCCATGGGATACAGCACTGGAGGTCCAAAGTCTGGATGAAGCAAGAAAGTGAAAGACAGCATCATTTTAGTTAATATTAATCATTCTATCTATCTATCTGTCTATCTATCTGTCTGTCTGTCTATCTATTTATAGCATTTGAACTGGTCAGAGGATGTCCTTATATACCACTTTTGCCTTTTTTAGCTCCTTGCAGCAGAGAATCAAACAGTGAAGGGGCTGCACTGTCAGCTGAATGCTGGGGAGATAATAGGCTCCACCAGTCCCAACACTGTTTTTCTGCAACCTTTCCATAGATGAGCCTCACTATATGATGACACAGAGTGCATGGATCCCTGTGTTTATGTCTTGTGCCAAATGGTCATCTTTTCCCCCTTGATGGTCATAAATAAGGCCCTTATCCCTGTTGAAAGTCTGAGCCTTTCATTCTCTTACTTTTGTTGGCATTCAGGCTTCCCAGTGTTACCCACACACAAAGGCAGAAAGAAGCCATCTGTGCTCCTGGTGTGGGATCACCACCATCTTCTGTCCCAGACTCTCTAGACCTTAGTTTGTTGGTCTTAGAGATTTGCTGGGGGCTGAGAGAGGTGCAAGGCCCTTGAGTTTCTGAGAAAGAACATGCCCTCGTGTCTTTCTGACTCCCAGTCCATGTGCCAGACTGTCTCTTAAACTATCATTCCTCAAATCTACCAACTGCTCTCCACTTTGCATGGTTTCTTTCTCTCACAGTAGACACTGTCCTAGGGCTTTCTCAAGAACAGTTCTTTTCTCAGATATTAATAAGGTTCAGGCTTGACATTTATAGGCTAGATAACAACTACCTGAGTTCTTCTTTGTGACCTTTGTGTTCTCACCTTTTTCTTTCTTTTCTGCCCTATATACACAGTGTACATAAGGCACAGGTGAAAATCACAAGCTAGAAGGAGCCCAGGGTCCCCTGGGGGCATCATTTCACTTTGTGCATGTCTAATGCATATATGACAGTAAATTTTATATGACACAATCCAGTGTATGCACCATTCCCCTTCCCTTCTCCCCATGAAACTCTGAGTTCCCTGGGAGTGGGAGCAAATAAATTTCACAAAAACTTGAATTTTTTTCATCAGACGACCAGAAGCCAGAAGGAAAGAATTAATCATTGTAATTCGTGAAAGACACAAAGAGATCCCCTTTTTTTCCAGGGCCCACAAGGTGCTGGCAATACCTACAAGCACTTGAAGAATTAATAACACAATACACTGTACAATAAATAGTCTTTATGGCATAAACCCACAGAGAACTAGACAACAAAAACCAAATTATTCAAGGGCAATTCCAATAAATGTCTCTTCTTGGTGGCGGATGGCACTAAATTAACTTGTGTGTTATCTCTCATGTGCCTTCCTCCTCCCCGGTGTACATTTTTGAGAAGAAAACTGACAATAACCAAGATCTCTCCACATCATCCCGTGCCATTGCAATTGCTGTTTTGCCACAGTTGCTGCTACTCCTGTTACAAAATAATTCAGCAACGCCATCTTCACCAGGGCAAGCAAAATGGATTTCTGCGTGTGTTTTCCACTATCCAGAGAATGAACAAGAGAAGGCTGGAGAGGCAGTGCTAGCTTTTGTCCTGTCACTTCCTTTCCTCGCGTCTTCTTTTCTGTTTAAGTTTCTTACTCTTAGTAGGAACATCTGAAGGGGAACAATTTTTAGGCCCAGCTACTGTTTTAGATTCAGTTTCTTAATACAGTGAAGCAGGACTGAGGAAAATTTAGAAGAATAGAAAGAGAAAATAAAGAAAGGGGTAGAACCAGAAGGGACAGAACTCAGGAAATAGGGAGAAAGTAATTGGCAAGAGAAGGAAAGGCATATGGAACACTCAACATATTGATGCAGTGGAAGGAGGGATGAAGTCAAGATACTTGGCATTTTTTAGCCATGTGCCCATGGACAAGTCACTTCCTCTCACTAGCAGATGTGTCCCAGAAGCATGGCTACACTTCAATTTGGCAAAGTGACTTAGTGGGCTTGAGAGTCAAAGGAAGAAGCTAAAACTTTACCTGGGATATTCTGTGAGCATGGCGAAGTCCATTCACAGACCTGATTTTAAGTTTCCTCACTTATATAATGAAATTATACGATTCCAGTCCTTACAGGGTTTTATCAAAATCAGATGAGATTGTGCATGTTACATGCCTGTGATACATAAAGCACTCTATGAACATGGGTGATTGTTGTTAAGGAAACAGAAAAAATCCAGACGATCTCATTGATTTCCCAGTGGCACAGCACAGGTTCTTGTACTTGGCCACATTTGCTTTGGGAATAGTTTCAGAATTACTTAATGTTTGTTCTCCCCGGTATCATACTTTTAAAAAGAAATAATACTTGTATTTAAAGTTTTGAGTTCCAAACTTGATCCCTCTCTTGCTGCCTCCCCTCTCCCTTCCCTGACATGGCAAGCAATCAGGTATAGGTTACACATGTGCAATTATGTAAAAATTTTCATATTGGTCATTTTGTACAAGAAGACCCAAAAGCAAAAAGAAAAGAAAAAAAATGTAAAACAGCATGCTTCAGTCTGTGTTCTGTCAAAATCAGTTCTTTCTCTAGAGGTGGATAATTTGCTTCATCATTAGTCCTTTAGTATTGTCGTGGATCATTATGTTGCTGAGAAGAGCTAAGTCATTCACAGCTCTTCATTGAATATTGCTGTTACTGTATACAATGTTCTCTTGGTTCTGTTTATTTCTCTATGCATTAGTTAATATGTCTTTCCAGGTTTTTTTCTGAAATCATCCTGCTTGTCATTTCTTATAGCACAATCATATTATGATGGGCATCCCTTTGATTTCCACTTCTTAGCCATCACAAAAAGAGCTGCTATAAATATTTTTTGTACAAATAGATCATTTTTTCCCTTTGTTTGGATGTCTCTGACATATAGACCTGGCAGTGGCTCTTCAAGGAAAGACCTGTCTGTGCTATTTCTTTTGGACAACATCCATTCCCTGTATATTGTTAGATGCATAATAGGTAATAGATAAATATGTAAGGAATAAAATGATTGAACTAAAAGGAATTTTATCTGTGCCTCTCTTTTCAGTTACCTTTCAGTTATATTTCAGCACATTGTGTTTGTGAGTTAAATTATATACTATAGAAAAGTATTCTGCAGTTTATTCTTCCTCAAGGCTCAACAAAGCAGCCATGTCTTTACCCAACAACCACAATTCTATTCAATAAATGTTTGCCAAGTGTCTCCTTATCTCAGAACCCTGTGGGTGTTACAGGGCTAAAAATGAACAGGAATGATTCTGTCTGGGGGAAAAACCTAGCTTTGGTTACTCAAGGTCAAGGGCTCTGACACCAATTTGTGTTCTTATGAAAATGATCTGGAAATTAGAGGAAGTCTGTGGCATTATATCCAACTTTTGGAATCATGTTTGAGAAGGAATTTTCCAAACCAGAACACATCCGGAAGAGATTCTGAATAATGAGATGGCTCTAGAGACCGTGCCATAAAAGAACAAATTCATGGACTTGGGAATGTGCACCTGCTACAGAGAACACTCAATGGAAGTAACAATGCTAATATTTACTTGGTGCATTAAGGTTTCCAATTTGTTTATATAGCTTATGAAATCATTTTGATCCCAACAAAAATCTCATGGTATAGGTGCTATGATTATGCCTATTTTACAAATGAAGAAACTGAGGCAGGCAAACATGGTGTGGGTCTCTTAGCCTGTAAGTTCCTGATGGGGGTGGGGGGGTTCCAACACAGGTTTTCCTAACTGCAGGTTTCCCTCTATCTCCTACAGAACCTGCCTGCATCTGAGGGTATAGTAGAGTTCTTCTAAACTATTTGAAAGGCTATCACAGGGAATAAGGACCCTAATTAATTCCTGTTTTCACCACTAATCACCAGGCAGAAGCATCAGAGAGGAAGATTTGAACTCCAACAAATAAAATTAGGACACACTATACAATTACAGCTGCAAGAAGGGGTTGCCTTGGTCCTTGAGCCTTCCATCCCTCCTCAGAGATCTCGAGAGAGGAGTTTGAAAAGCAATTGTTGGCAACACCTCAGAGGACATCCACCTTTATGTAGCAGTTCAACTGGATTCAGTAATTCCATAAACATTTGTTTTGCCCCTACCATGCACGAGGCACTGGGGTCATACATTCTTAAAAAGATAGTCCATGGCCTCACAGAGCTTATAACCTAATGGGAAAGACAAACAAAAGGAAGCTAGAGCGGGAGAGGAGCCAGAAGGTGCCCAGAGCAGGGACATCATGTTCCACAAAGTTCAAACCAAAAACAAATGGGGGGAGTTCAGTGTGAAGGGACCTTCAGCCCTTCAATCAGAAGGCAAAGTAGCCTAAGGGACTTGATAAGGCCTTGAGTGTCCAAAGCTGAGTTAAAGAATATGATGAGATTTCAGGAGTTCACTGATCTTGGGTGGGGCACCATTTTCCATAGCATTCAAACCACAGAGCTGCAGATAGAGAGTGGAATGTTACCTGGATGGCCTCAAGGATTCCTCCAACTCAAAGATTCTGGGAAATATAAAATGGAGCTGGGGGAGGGATGACATGGTCCCTGTTCTCATCTAGTTCATAGTCATTAGATTATAGACTGGTCACTAGAATTGTCCTGGGCCATCTAATCCAACCCTCCCAATTTACAGATGAGGAAACTGAGTCTCAGAGAGGTTAATTGACTTGCCTAGTGTCACAAAAGTAGTAAGTGACTGAGGTAGCATTCAAACCCAAATCATCTGACTCCAAAGCCAGATCCTTTCTACTCTACCACATTTCTGGTTATCAAAAATTGGTAATCCAATCAGAATGGAAATTCAATGATAGGAATAAAATTGGGATGGAAGGTTATGTGCTCTTGATTCAGTAGCTGACTGAGAAAGCAACTGTCAGGACTGGGCTTCAAGCTTTGGTGGAAAACTCCATGTTGTTCAGGTATTTCGGTTGTGTCTGACTCAGGGGTCCTGTTTGGGGTTTTCTGGACAAAGATATTGGAGTGGTTTGTCATTTTCTTCTCCAGTTCATTTTGTATGTGAGGAAACTAAGGCAAACAAGATTAAGTGACTTCCCCAGGGTGATACAGCTAGGAAGTGGCTGCAGTCATAACTGAACTCATGCCTTCCTGACTCCAATCCCATGCTCTAACCATTATACCACCTAGCTGTCCTGAAACACTACATAACAGCACACGAAGAAGTCCTCAGAAGAATGGGGGCAGTAACTGCCATCACACTGGAACCTACTGATGCCTTCATTGACTCATCAGACAGTTTAGTAGGCCAGAAGAAACCCTGCACTGAGAGTCAGGAGCTGACTGACCCAAATGAGCAACATGACCTTAGCCAAGTCACTTCATTTTGTTTCCTTTTCTACAAAATTTTCACCTGTAAAGTGAGTGGTTTGAATTAGAAGGGAGTGAGTCACCAGCCCCTTCAAAGTTCTCAGTCCTTATATTTAGAGCTAATGTCAAATGTGTGTATTTGTCTAATGCTAGTGGGCAAAAACCTTAATATGGTTTTAATTCCATAGTAGAAAAGGCTTAACTGTAGGCAAGTAACTCACCTTTATGGTCTGAGCACCAGTGCAAGACAAATCTTCCCATAATTTTTCTGACTTTTAGAAGCAGAAGGAAACTTAGAGGTTGTTGGGTCCAAGGCAGCTCACTTTGAGGATGAGGAGGCTGATGGCCACAGAGGTCTGTGTTTGCTCAGAGTAATGGGTTGGCTTCCTGACCACTAACTCACTGAGCTTCCTCCTAAGCTATAGAGCCTAGCTAGGAAACAAAGCCCCAGAGCCAGGATGCCAGTGATGGTTCTCTATGAGGCTCTTTTCAGGGAAGATGTGGAGATTTCAGGAAGCTCAGGATTTTCAAGGGTTACTTAGCATTATCTTCCCCCTCCTCCGACCTGCCCCTGTCATTCCTTCCTTTCTGTATAGAGGATGGAGTCTCACACTTAGTCAGGAAGATGTTCTGCCTTTGACAATCCTTTGCTATCTTCCTGTGGGTCTGAGCCACAATCGGCAGATCTCTGAAATGGGAATAATAGCACTTTCTTCACAGGTTTCATAACAGAGATAATTGAAATGAAGCAAAAGGCTTCCCAAACACTTTAGATCCCAAACATGTCAGTAACCCTCCATCCCTCCATCCCTTCCTGACATTCTTTGTTCCTCCATTCCACGAATTTTCACTGAGGATAAGACCTCTATATAACTGGACCTCCCCACTGCCACTCTCTGTCTCTCTGTCTCTCTGTCTCTCTGTCTCTCTCTGTCTCTCTCTGTCTCTGTCTCTGTCTCTCTCTCTCTCTCTCTCTCTCTCACACACACACACACACACACACACACACACACACACACACACGCATCCATACACACATGAAAGCCTGGGAAATAATCTTCTGATTGGCCTAGATTCTGAAAGATAAGAAGAGCAGTTGGATGTGAGGAAAGGCTGGCATCTCTCTGCTTAGGGGTGCCAGTCTCCGAGCAGAGCCACAAACCACCCTTTTAGGAATCTAGCTTTCCTCCCCTCCATACCAGGGCCACATTTCTCTGAAAACGAAAATGCCAGTGAAGGCGGGATCCTGGCATGCCCATCCCTCAGGCCCTTAGGGAGCCTCTTCCAAGGGCAGATCTGCAGATACAGACACCATGGAGACTCATCAGAAAACTAAGATGGAAAGTTTCTGAATGATGGAACGTGACAGCTGGCCATTACTCTGAATAGCTGCTTCTCCACCAAGGCTTGTGACCAGATGATAGGCTGGGAAACCTCGGGGACACAGGGATTTGAACAAGAAAAGATCCAGGGCTCAGCAGGACAATAGATTACATTTACTTGCGAGAAAATAAAAGAAAAAGCTAAAGTGAGGAAAAAGAGGATTTCTAATAGGAACTCCAAGAGAAGCTGGAGCATTTTATGTGGGAGAGGGACCTAGTTCCCTGGTTCCCTTGGGATTGTTGTATTAATTACAATGATAAGCAAAGCTGTGGAAGATGGAATGGAAAGCAATCATTGGCATGTGCGCATGCAGGAATTTGTAAATGCCTGGCTGTGGCTACAGGTAGAGCTTGCTGAAATCATGTAAAAGCTGGACATCAAGCACTTTAATGCGTATAAAGTACTTATACACACACACTACACACTCACACACCACACACACCCCCCACATACACACACACACACACACACACACTACACACTCACACACCACACACACACACACACTCCACATACACACACACATACCACATACACACACACACTCACACCACACATACACACACACACCACACATACACACACATACCACATACACACACACTACACATTCACACACACACACATACACCCCACATGCACATACATACCACATATACACACACACTACACACTCACATGCCACACACACCCCTCATACACATACACATACCACATACACACATACTACACACTCACAGGCCACACACACACACACCCCACATACACACACACATACCACATACACACACTACACACTCACGCACTACACACCCCCACACACATACCCCCCACCACACACACACATACCACATACACACACACCACATACACACACACCACACACACTTACACATCACACACCTCACACAAACTCACCCCCCCCACACACCACATTCACACACCACACACCACACACATTTACACATCACACACACTCACACCACACACACACACACACCACACACTACACCACACACCACGCATACTCACACACTTACACCACTCACACACACTCACACATACACCACACATACACACACACATACCACACATACACACACACACACCACATACACATACCACATATACACACACCACACACACTACACACACTTATACATCACACATACCTCAGGCACACACCACACACACCACATATACACACCACACACACACACACACACACACACACACACACACACACCACACATAGACTCACAGACTCACAACACACACACACACTCACGCACACACCTCTGATTCCCGTGACAACTCTGTGAGGCCTTAGTAATATCTCATCTGACCAGATTGGCAATGAGGGTGAAAAAGATAAGTGACTCACTCATACTCACACACATAGTAAGTGTCTGAGGTAAGATTTGAACCCAGCTCCTATGGATTGGAAGGTCTGACCACAACTTAATATCCTCTGCTTCATTGATATGTGGGAGCTTTTGAGACCAAGGTTTTAACAGAACAAAAGCTTCAAGATGAGGGTGTTGTTGGAAGCAGGACCAGAAAGTCCAAATCAGGAGTGGGGAGGTCCAGGAAGCAGCATCAGGGGTAATGAGGGACAAAGAAACCCCAGGCAGTCCCCCAGGAACAGCAGCTCCTGACCAAGGCGGAGCACCATGCTATAGCTCCTGGTCCAAGCAGGCATGAGCCTGGCAGGATGAGTGCCCAGGAAGGAAGGCGAGACATCCCCAAGCAGCCAGCGAGGTGCCCAGGACCCGTGAGAAGCCCTGTTCATGGCCTCTGCCCTGAGATGAGCATGGAGCAGAGGGTGGAGATGGAAAAGCATCAAGGAAGGAGAAAAGGTGCCAAGTGCTAAAACAATGGTGCAGGTGCAAAGCACAAGGCCATCGATGCAGAGCTCTAGAAGGGGAAACTGAGGCCTGCAGAGAGAATATGCCTAATCAAAGACTATGCAGGGAGTAAGGAGCAGAAGCCAGATTTGAATGCCAGCCTCCATATTCCAAACCCAATGATGGTCAATGTCTGTAGATCAAAGTTTGGTGATTATTCCAGGGAACAGATTCTGCATACAAACAGTTATAAAACATACACAAGTAATTTACAAAACAGACTGAGGATTCTATGAAAGGAACAGAGCTAAGGATTAAACTACGGGTCTTCTGGTTCTAAAGCCACAACAGCAAGAGGACCAGAGTTCAAACAGAGCTCTAGACACTTACCAGCTGTGTGACTCTGGAAAGGTCTCTTTACCTCTGCCTGACTCAGTGTCTCCTACTGTAAAATGGGAAGAACAACAGCTCTACTGCTCAGGGTTGTTATAAAAATCAAATAAGGTAATATTGGTAAAGTCCTCAGCATGATGGCTGGTGCATAGTAGGTGCTTGAGAAATGGAGATTCCCTTCTTCATCCATTATCCTTCCACTGCACCATGTGGCTCACTGTCCATGTGCTTCTGGGATGTCAGAAAACATTTAGTTTAAGTCCTATATGCTATACAAGATGAAGTTAAGGCCAAGAAAGAGGAAGGGACCTCCCTAAAGTCAGGCAGGATGTGGAGCAGAGAGCAGAAGCCAGGTCTTGGGCTCTGGATTCCCATGGAGCCCCTCACACCACCCCATCCCTGCTAGTCCATCACACCACACTGCCTTCTAAACTTAACCGGGGCATTAGACCACACCATCAAAGCCATACAACTGTAGTGAAGCCTTGACAACATTGGGCGTTTCTTATTACAAATGGATACAGTGTCCTGCTTCATTGCTTCCTTGAACAAAGGAACAAATGATAACAACTCACATAGTGGTTGGTCCTGCTTTCTGAATGGGTTCTATAAATGAGGCTGCCACCAACACACGCATGGAAAAGACCTCTGCTAACAAACACCATGGCCTGAACAAGCCAGTCATCCAACGGGAGGAACATAGGTCAGCTGAGGTGCAAGGCCAAGGAGGGGCCCTCTCTGTTCTGATTTCAGCTTCTTTTGGTTTTCCTTCTTTACCTGATTCCTACTCAGATGCCGATCTTGCCTGGGCTATGGAAAGATCACTAAATTTGAAATCCTAGAAGTGGCTATGTGACTCCTAACTGTGATCAAGACACCTTTGGAACCTGAACTAAGGCATGGGAGGCTTTGGGCCTAATTCTCTCATTTGTAAAGTCAGGGGGTGGATTGAATCATCTCTGATGCCCATTCTAGCTCTGAAGCTGTGATCCATCTACCTCTACCCAAATATTTCAACTTATGAAGTAATCCTGGAAAAATGAGGTGAGCAGGGAGCAGAAGATGGTTCCTGCTGAGAAGATGCAATGGCCTCCCTTGAAGTTACATTAGTTATCTGGCTTCCATCTTCTCCCAAGCCAGAACCAGTCATTGCCTTTAAATGCAATTTTATGACCTTTTAGGTCAGTTTCTGCTCCTTGTCCTCAAAAGTCCCAGTCTTTAGCATCATCCCATGACTGACTAGGCAAATGTATTAGCAAGCACCCTGGCACACCCAAGATGGCCAGCTAGCTCATCTGGCTTTTAATGGAAAAGACTGCTCAAAAAGGGGTTAACAATCTACTTTTAATTACATTCACTTGTTCAGGGGAAAGATTAGCACCATGAACTTGGAGAAAATACAAGCAGATACATTAGCACAAAGATCAATAGACAGGGTTCCACCTGTCTGAACATAACAATATGACTATATACTTTACATACATCACTGGATCAAGGGAGCACAGACATCTAAGCAGTCAGGGGCTCTGAACACACACCTAATCAGAGTCTCAACCAGGAAATCAAAAGATCCAAAAAAGATCCAAAAGACCCAAAGTGAAAAACAGCAACCTTCTAGTATATATAACTAAGGCTCAGCCCCGATTGGCTCAGGGCCAGAAGGCATGAGCCTACTAGACTCAGCGCAGCTGTGAATTATCAGGGTTCAAAGGGGATTAATCCTTCAGATGTTTATGATTTAGCCTGAGCCTGGGAAATTGAACTCCAAAAAGAAAACAGCAAAAATCCAACCTTGCTTGCACCTACAGCAAGTAAACTCATTTTGTTTACATACAGGAGTGCATATGCAGGCAAGAAGTGTGGCGATCTCATCATTACAGTTTCAATTATATGAGGAGTCTGTTCACCTCTGAAAAAAGTTGACAATTATGTTGTCACTAGGCAGCAAAATTCATTACAACATTCCACTCAAAGCACTAAAATACAGCTGGTCAGTGGAGTCCTTGGAAGTCATCTCCCTTTTTTATCATAAATCCTTTTTTAAAAAGACGATACAGTAGGCAATTAGCAAAGCAGGTGATATTTTAGAATGCTTTTTTGAGCAGAAAAGTGAAATGTTATTAAGTTCTCATTATGCCTCAGTCCTCATTCTAAACCTCATTTTACACATGGAACTTAATTCATTGGATATTGATTTTCATGACTGTTGCTCTTTAATTTGAACTCACAGCACTTCTTGCATAGACACTCACCTCTGAAGCTTCAGGTTGGTTTGACCTCAAAGTCCCTTAGTTATCCTGGGAACAAAATGCTTTAACTTCAGCGTAGGGAGCCATTCCTTAGCTCCAGTCTTTCACAATTTGCTTCAAGTCTCCCCAGGGACTTAAGTTCTTCTCAGGTACTTCTGATTCAAATGATATATCTTTCATAAGGAAGAAGAATAGAAAAAAAACTTAGGAACAAACATTTTGAAAGTTGGATGATAGTGTAACAGGGATATAATAAAGAGCTTTCCAATCTATATACACATTGGGGATCTTCCCTAATTTAACAAGTAGTAACAGCTTCTATAATCTAAATGCATATCATGCCATATGATTGAGTGTTATTACTTTATAAATATATGTAGGTGGTATTGTGTGATTAGTATGATATGAATCCTATTATTGAGTCTACAGCAGCTCTGGACCATGGCATTGTTTCCTCATTCAACAGGCTTTCATAGAATATACGCGATTGCACTGGACCTTATAAAGTCATCTGCTGTTCAAGAGCACTGATCACACTGGGAAAGGAACCACAGCTCCTCAATCTCCTTTTCCCAATCAAGAAGAAGGGCAGTTGCATTTCCACTTATTCTTGTTTACCAGCTCTCTCCAATCTTTCACATCCAGAAGAACTTCCATTGCTTTGTGTCTCTCGAGACTGATGCAGCTTTGGAGTCAGGGCTTACCATGATTCTGGCCAAAACTCTTCTCCTCCATTACTAGAATAGAAATGCTCCAAAACAAGTCTAGGAGGGACAAGGTGCTTCATCATGACTTATCTGCTCTGTATCCTCTTCCTCACCTCTGTTGGTTTTCTATTCATGATATCCCTTTCAGTTCCTCTCTCAGGACATCTTGTTCATTGTAGAAATAAAAGATATTCAAGCTACAGGTTTTCTACCAGGTGTATATTCCTCCTGAATATGGATGAAAAGTCAAAAGGCTGATCTTGAGCTCAGGAAAATGGATGGATTATGGCTAGAGAGCTAGTAATCAAAAACAAAACATACAGTGTGGACTGACCTGCAAAAAGCCTCTCTGGAGGTCCCTGATTTTTGAATTGGAAAGGAAGAGCCCGCACATAGAGATGCATGTAAGCAAGTCTCCTGTGACAATCTGAATTTGGTTTTTAAAAGGCAATGAGTGAGTCACAAATTCTTAGGCACAGAGATTCTTCATTATATATAATGAGTCACCACAGGATTGAAAAAGTAGAAATATCCTGGGTATATTAAAAATACAATTTGGTATTTATATCGTGTACTGAGGGGATTTCCTAAACATTACCATATGGCTGCTGGACATTTCCACCTGGGTGTCCTGGAACCACCTCCCATCCAAGTGCCCAAGTAGAATTCAGTTAATCAGTTTTCAGACTCAACCCTCCCCCAAGTTTCCCCATTTCTGTTGAAGAAAATCATTCCTCCCATCCCCCAGCTTCCCAACATTGACTCTTGACTCTTCCCTGTCACTTTCCAGAGGTATCACTCCAGTGCCAAAACATCATTCCCACCTCCATGGCTTCTTTCACATCTCTCCTCATCTCTTTGCCAACAAAGCTTCTGCTCCAGTTAAGATTCATTCTTGGACATTACAATTGTCGAATTAGCCTTCATGCCCCTGGTTTTTGCCTTACCTGATTTATCCTCCATGAAGGTGTCAAATTGATATTCCTAAAACCCACATCTAACTGGGCCATTTCCTGACTCAAAACAGCATCAGTGACTCTCAGATACTTCTAGGATAAAATATTCGGCCCCATTGTGCTATTTGTTGCTTTCAAAAACATGAATGGAGCTGAATAACGCCCAAAGAATGCTCTCCCCTTGGCAGGTAAGCCACAAATCATGCTTCCTGTCTCCCTCAGGATTTTTTTCTCTTTTTTCTAATTTTTTGTAACTTGAAAACTTTTTCCTTTCCTATCTTTTATCTTGTGTTGGATTGACAAGACCTCAGAAGGCCTCAAGGCAGGTGTGAACCTAAAATGAATTGATGTGATGTTATATAAGCCCCGGGCCTAACCAGCTGGACACTGATGAAGATATGGTCATTTTAATAGCATCCCCCAAATTTATAATGAATGCTATAATGAACTCTTCTGGTGGAATGGAATGGAAAGAGCAACAGGAGGCAATGGGAGCATTGATTGAACTTCCTAGCCCTGGCAGCTGATCAAGTTCTCAGAGCAATGTCCAGAACTGAGAATTCAGACCATTGGGTCTGAAGGCCCTGGCTTGATTGAGAGGAATGACACATATTTACTGGAAGGAAGGTAACGAGGGCTGATGAGGAGATTTCTCTAATCCACTTGACAAAGTCCCAGAAAAGGGCATATCCCTGTGGAGATGTGGACATGTCTAATGAGATATCATTGAGATGATTAAGGACATATCCTGGGCCTACACAACTTCTCAATCCATTTTATTGGGACAATCCACTAAGTTGAAACAATAGAATTCCAGTGATCTGGATTGACTAGACTGTCCCTGGCTGTTTCAGACCAGATGCACCCCCTTGCATTCAGTCAAAGAGAATATTACACAGTGAGACCTTGTTCTTCTGAGAGAAGGAGATTCTAGCACAGTTGACCATCAATCAGAGAGGAGCAGAAAAGCTAAAAGCTAACAAAGTCAGAGAAGTGATGGTGAAATAAAACAGCACAATACAACAATGTTACATAATGCAACACAGTGCAATGTGATACACCCCAAAACTGATGTGCGCCTCTTAGAGGAAGAAGGTGTCTCTTGGAAAACACTGGTTTAGGATTACAAATCTGGAATGGAAAGGCCTCTCAAAAACCACATAGTCTAGTCTCTCATATAGTAAATGAGAAAACTGGGAGTCAAAGAAATTAAAATTGGGTTACCCAAGAGAGCACAGGGTCTAAGCATTGGAGCTCAGGAGGCATCAAACTCAGGCTCACTGACTCCTAGAATGTTCTGGTACACAGCATCCTCAACAGAGAAGGGAATATTCTGGATAATGTCAAATTTCTCCATCATTCAGGACCCCAAATTCAGGAGTTCAAAGACCAAGGGTTCTATAGAGAGGAAGAGAAAATTCTTTATCATTGGCAACTCTCAGTGAGAAAAGGATGGCATAAAATCCTAAAACTGGAGGATTAGCAAGTGATTAAATCACAGCAACAGGAGGAAAAAAGAAAACTTGACTTTGCCACCTCCAAACAATGGGACTTATTTTTATTTTTACTCTTCAGGGTCAATAGGAAGGAAGTTTCTTTTCTAGTAACCATAAGTTTCATTTCCTTGGAAAAGAGTGAAAACCCATATGATAATGCCATAAGGCTGAAAGCTTATGCAAACCTCTGTTAATGGAAGGAAGATCTCAGAATATCATAGGTTTGCTTCTCTAGCAATATCAAGTTTGTTTCTCTTCTGAGGAAAGTTCAAACAACATGGAGGTGCTATTAGTGTAGGGAATTTAGGAGTCCCTGAGGGGTGAAAGGTAGGGAGTGGAGGTGGGACTTATCAGAGACAGGAGGTTTGGTTTACTACTGTGAGCCCTTTGCATTCTTGCTATTTTTTTAGAGTGAAATAGACTGTCTTGTATCTAACATGCATCATCTCCCTGGGTTCCTGCACAAGAAATAGTTTCTTTTAGTTGTGTCAACAGGGAACTGAAAACTCACCATGTCTTAGGGTTCCCAGAGGAGATTCTGGCTACAGTAATGTGAGTTAAAAAGAAGTGATCTTGGGAACCAGCATCCAAAGATGTGAGTTTGTCCAACTGTAACCCAAGTTTATCTGGGTGACGTGTAATGAGCTTAGATTACACAAGTTATACAAGTAAACCCAAGGCTTGGTTTGAGACTATGTAAATGCAGTGAAAACCATTTATCAGGAAATATTTATTGAGTGGAGTGTGATATATCTATGCTAATGTAACTGAGGCCCCCAGGTACCAAGGTGTTCTACCTATCTGTTGTTATTAATGGTCATGCTCGTGCTGAACGTACTAAATAAGGCATTGTTTATTAGAGCTCTGTGGAATCAATGTTGTCTTTGTCAGCGATAAAAATAAACTGGGACCTTCATTTTCTAACCTTCTCAGGCTTGGCTTTTCCAGATTGATTGGATTCCAGATTTCAGCTGAATAATCTGGGGATCATAAGATGCTGAAGTCTGTTGGCATTTAAAGGTCTCCTCTGAAAAATATCTCCTATGCCTACATTGTGCTGACTCAGCCTCAACAGGATGGAAAACCAAGCTTTCCAGGTATTTGGGGATTGTAAAGTGGAACATGGAGCTTCATGTGAGCTCGAGAAGAAATTGCACATAATGAGCAAGTGGGGAGGGCATTTTAAGATCAAAATAAATGAAGTCATTATTAATCCATAGAAACCTAAGGAGAAATAAAGAAAAAACAAAGATAATTACATAATATCCTTATTCCCTTAGCTGGTGAATTTCTGTCTTTCTCTCCCATTGAGCCATAACTTTTCCATCCCCAGTCCTTTCGAGTTGTGCTTGATACGGGAAATGTGCAGTACCTAAAAGCAGGTCCCTGCCCTCATCCCCCATCCAGGAATTATCTGCTTGAGTAGAAGAAATTTTACTTATGATTTACTTAGGAATTAAACATTTGATCCTATATACAAAAATGGCTCCAGATAACTCATTATCAGCTATCAAGTCTTTGGATGTCTATTTCCTTTGTGATTACTTCCAAGGCTATGCAAACTGTGGGGGACGGGGGTCAGATGGGGAGATGGGAGTAGCTATTGAGTTTCCAGATAAATATTTACATAAAAGTTCATTTCTATATGAAGGAGAAAAGTTCCTCTCAGATAAGATAACATCTACATTGTCCCACTTACACTGGCTAATAAACAGCTTCCCCATTTGGATGGTTTTCATTCAAGAATTCTAATATTTATAATACCAAAATAGACTTAAAAGAACAATAGTCTGGGTTTTTTTGAAAAGATGAAAACAAAGAAGTCACTGCTAGTCCAGCTGCCTATGAAAGTCATATGGCTTTCCCAGTGCAAATTTCCATCAAATATAGACACTTTAGGGGGAGGCAATGTGTGTGTGTTTTTTTTTTAAATTTTATATTCCCAGTACAGGCAGAGCATGCTGGGCAAAACATAGTGGGTGCTTAACTCATATTTTTTTTTTGAAATCATACTGCCATGCCAGCACGGATCTGCTATCTTGATGCCTTCAGAATGGTCCAATAGGCCTGCCCTTAGATCTGGAGAGGCCAGAGAGCCTTGAGTCCAGCCTCAAGGCTCCATCAGCCACTTGTCAATGAATGTGCTCTCCTGTATAATAATAGAGCATTATATGGTGCTTTGGGTTTTACAAAGCTTTCCATGCATCGCCTCATTTGATGGGCATCAATGCCAACCAAACACGTTTTTTTTTTCCTTTTTCTTTTTCATTTTATTGTGTTTGTTTTTAGCTTTAGAGTAATCTAATTGCATTCTCTAGATAGTGGCCAAAATGATCAACAAGCTTAAGTGCTCACCACTTAACTCTCTTGTCAAAGTCATCTTTGGTAAATGTTAAGTGCTGAGTTTGATGAGCTCTCCTGGCTCCTTCTAGGCAGATGCTATGCAAGTGCCTGGTTACCAACCCACACCCCACTGTGCCACACACTGGGCCTCAGCCGGGCTTTAGAGAAAGGGTTTGTGACATTAGTCAAAATGTAATTGTGATTCATCTAATTATGTCTTTAACATGTTGAAATTATATGATTAGAGTTATTTAATATTTACATTAAACATCTAATTTGATATAATCATACTAATCAGGAAATGCAAGGTAATTAGCTAAAATTAATTTTAAAAGCAAAGAAATTAACTCAAATAAATGATATTCAAAAAGCTTGAAGGGGCTTTAAAAGTAAGCAAGTAAACACTCTCAAAGCTGTTATCACGCTGTCCTTTCTCAGTCCTCCATCTTGAAGTGCAAATTCCCATTCAACATGCTAATATGGTACCGTGGGACAGCAGGTCTTCCAAAGGCTAACACTGAATGTCTAGTGTTTGCTCTGGGGAACTTTGTTGTATTCGAGAACTCAGACTCTGACACCAAATGCCACGGTAATGCAGGTTTCAACTAGAGAGTTAAAGTAGTTACTCTATATTATTGTTACTGTCATGCTGGTGGTTGTTCTTCTTATCCAATATTTGATGGAGTTCAAATAGAAATTGTGCTGGGACAAGTAACATTCTCAATGCTGTTCTTTTATGCTTAACATGTGTCAGATTCTTGGACAGGCATGCAAAATAATTGCTTCACGTACAGCTTTTGAAGACATTCATTTGCTTATGACTCATCAGTACATTCTCTGAAATCGTCTTTAATGCAACTGACAAAAGAATTGAGGTGCTATGAGCATGGTTTACAATTCATTTTCTTCCTGCAAGCTCTTAATTTCTCCTGCTAATTTCCTAAATTTAGAGAACTCTGACATTCACAGTATTTATACATTATGTGTGTTTAGGATAGTGGCATGCATTAAAAGCATTGTTCTGTAATTGTTATGGGGCAGATGGGTGGTGCATAGAGTTCTGGGCTTGGAGTCAGGAGGACCTGAGTTCACATCTAGCCTCAGACACTTATAAGCTGTGTGACCCTGGGCAAGTCACTAAACCTTGTTTGCTTCAGTTTTCTCACATTTGAAGTGAACAGGAGAAGGAAATGCCAAACCACTCTTTTATCTTTGCCAAGAAAACCCCACAAAGGGGGTCACAAACAGAAAGATAAAATAAAAAAAGACTAAAGAACAACATCATGCCTAGACCCATATGGGTAAGCCGTTGGCTGTGACAATGGTTTGGTTTCAGTTCTATTTATCTTTTAAATTCTCAGATAAATTTTTGGATATGAATTTATGGCATGCGGATGTATTTACTATTATTTGGTAAAGGATAGGAAACTATAGTTTCATGATTCTTGTTGATTAAATGTGTCTTTCTAGGTATTCAGCAGGTACTAAATTTTTATAAGCTTCAAAGACATTTATAAATCTTTACTATTTTCTTTCAAAGTCTACCTTCTTCAATAAGTCTTGGCTCCTTAGTAATATACTTAGACAGAGGGTACGAGTATAAGGTGAATTTGAAGGAATGACATAAAAAATAATTAAGACATGAGAAAGAGGAGTACACTGAGTGTAAAGGGAAGAGGAAGGTGGAGTGGGGTAAATTATTTCACATGAAGAGGACCAAAAGACCTATTACAGTGGAGGGGGAGATGGGAGACTGGGTTATGGGCATTGCTTGAACCTTACTCTCATAAGTAAGTATAGGCTCAAAGAGGGAATAACAATCACAATCAGTTGAATATAAAAATCTCTCTTACTAGACAGAAAAGTAGGAGGAGAGAAGATTAAGTAAAGCTGGGGGCAGGTTGGGAGGGGAATAAAAAAAGAGAGGGCGGATTGGGAGAGGTGGTAGACAGAAGCAAAACTGTTGAGGAGGGAGAGTGTAAAAGCAGAGAGAGGAAGAACAGAAGGAAAATAGGATGTAGGGAAATACACAGTTAGCAATCATAGCTGTAATATGAATGGGATGTGAATATGAATGGGATGAAATCTCTCCTCTTCTTCCCCCACAAAAAAAGGATACCATAGTGGATCAAAAACCAGAAGCCCACAATAAGTTGTTTACAAGAAACATGCTTGAAGCACAGAGAGTCACATAGAGTAAAGGCAAGAGGCTGGACTAGAATCTAATACTTTTCAGTTGCAAAAAAAAGGTAAGGCAGCAATCCTGAACTCAGACAAAGCAAAAGCAAAAATAGATCTAATAAAAAGAGATAAAGAAGAAAAGTATATCTTGCTTAAAGATATCATAGAGAATTTAGGAATATCAGTACTAAACATATATGCATCAAATGGTATATCATTCAAATTTTTAAAGGAGAAGTTAAGCAAGTTATAGGTTCATGACCAAACAACAGATAGAAAACATCATAAAATATATGGTAGATTAACTTTGGTTGTATTAAATTAAAAAGGTTTGCACAAACAAAACCAATGCAACCAAAGTTAAAAGGAAAGCAGAAACCTGGGGAACAATCTTTATAGAAAATATCTTTGATAAAGGCCTCATATCTCAAATATATAAAGAACTGAGTCAAACTTATAAGAATACAAGCCATTCCCTAACTGATAAATAGTCAAAGGACATGGACAGGCAGTTTTCAGATGAATAAAGCAGAGCTAGATAGCAAAATATGCATATAAAGAACTCTAAATAATTTTTGATTAAAGAAATGCAAATGGGGGCGGAGCCAAGATGGCAGTATAGAAGAAGGAAAATGCCACAGCTCTCACATGGCTACCTCAAATGCCCATAAAATATGACTCCAAACAAATTTCACAGCTCCAGAACTCAAAAAAGTACAGAAAAATAAATCTCCCTCTGAAGACAGCTCGGCAGGCAGGACAGAAAGGGTTCTTCACAGCACTCTGGAAGCTGAAACCAGCCTGGCCTAAAACCGCAGCTTGGCACAGGGGAGGCCTGGAAAAGCCTCAGCTGCAGCCTTCAGGAGAGTGGATCAGGGGCAGCTGTGGACATTTCCAGAATTATAAAGCCATAAGAAATAAAGACTAAGTGAAAGGTTAGTGGAACTCAGCTAAATTCAGGGGAGAGGGTCCAGCGGAATTGCCCCCAGGGCAAGGAAGCAACAAAAGCAGCACAGCCATCTCCATGTGGCTGCTTCAGAGCTCCTGGCCTGCATATTGCAGGGGCCCAAGAAATCATTCAAGGGCAAAGTGCTCTTGCCTTAAATGACCTGCATTGGGATTGTGGTCTTGGATAGTGGTCCTGAGGTGCATTTTCAGTGAGCCAAAGCTGGTGGGGGCTGCAAAAAAAATGGCAGCCTCCTAATAGCTCTGGCAGCTGCAAAAACCCCAGCAATTTGTGACAAAACTCTCCCCACCAGAAGCAGAGTTCCACACAGCTAGAAAGTCAAGTAATTGACTGGCAACATAAGCAGGCAAAAGAAGCAAAGTAAGAACAGCATTCAAACTTTAGATTCCTTCTTTGGGGACAAAAAGGATCAAAGCATGGGACAGGAGGAAGACAGCACAGTCAGAACTCCCACACCAAAAGCTTCCAAGAAACATGAAGTCTTCCTAAAAGCCATAGACCAGCTTAAGAAGGTTTTCAAAAACCAAAAAAGAGAAGTGGAGGAAAAATTGGGAAGAGAAATGAGAATGATGCAAGACAATCATATAAAGAGACTCAACAACCTGACTAAAGAAAATAACACCTTAAAAAATAGATTAACTCAAATGGCAAAAGAGGCCCAAAAAGCCAATGAGGAGAAGAATGCCTTAAAAAGTCAAATTTGCCAGATGGAAAAAGAATCTCAAAAGCATTCTGAAGAGAATAATTCCATCAAAATTAGAGTGGAGCAAATGGAAGCAAATGACTTTATGAGAAATCAAGATACTATTAAACAGATCCAAACAAATGAAAAAAATAGAAGGCAATGTGAAATATCTCCTTGAAAAAACCACTGACCTGGAAAATAGATCCAGGAGAGACAACTTAAAAATTATTGGACTACTTGAAAGCCATGATATAAGGCACTGAGTACAGAGATCCATCTTGCCCTACTGGAAAGTCAGAAAAGTAATGGGGGAGGACATAGGAGAGAGCAGATTGGAGGAAGGGGTATTCAGTAGGCTTGCTATCTTGGGGTGGGAAATATGGTGAGAAAATCTGTAACTCAAAGTCTTATGGAAATTAATGTGGAAAACTAAAAATCAATTTAAGCTAACTGCACTGTCAAAAAAAGAAAGAAAGAAAGAAAGAAAGAAAGAAAGAAAGAAAGAAAGAAAGAAAGAAAGAAATGATGAACAGGCACATTTCAGGAAAACCTTTAAAGATTTGCATGAACTGATGTAAAGTGAGATGAGCAGAAGCAGGAAAATATTGTACACATTATCAGCAACATTGTTTGATGATCAACTATGAATGACTCAGCTGTTCTCAGAAACACAATGATTCAAAACAAGTAAAAAGGGCTCATGAAGGAAAATGCTATCCACATCCAGATAAAGACCTGGTGTCTTGTGAAAGCAGATTGAAGCAGACTTTTTTCACTTATTTTATTATTTTTCAAGTTTTTTTTTCCTTTTGATCTATTTCTTCTTTCACAATTGTGACTAATATGTAAACATGTTTTACATGATAACACATGCATGATTTTTATCAAATTGCCTATCATTTTAGAAAGAGGGGAGTGGAAGGAGGGAGAGAAAACTCAACATTTTGTAAAAATGAATGGTAAAATGGGTTTGAAATGTAATTAGGGAAAAACAAGAGTAAGAAAAATTAAATAAATTTAACTTAAAAATAAAATAAATTAAAGAAAATAAATTAAGAAAAATTCTTAAAACAAGAATAAGTCTTTGATCCCTAAGGATAAACTATCTGTAATTTCTAACAGAAAATTCCTGAACATATATCACTTATAAACTCCACATTATGGTTGGATTTTTTGTTGTTGTTGGACTGTATCAGAGTACCTTGACAGCAAGTTGACGTGAGTATTGTGTTCCCCGTTTCCAGGTGAATCTGATGCTTACTTCAACCTAGCAAATGGTGAATCAGGGATCCAGACATTGGTCTCTCCTGAGTTCATGTTCTGCAGTCATCCAGAACACAGTGATAGTTCACATTTTAAAGCATTTTCCATTTTCTGTTTCAGCTTTTCCCAGACAAATATGTGACAGTGCAAGTCATATTAGCCTTGTTTTGTGTTACAGAAGTCATGACCAGAGATGCTGAGTGACTTATCTTCAGTCACACAGCTCATACATTCCATAATTCAAAAAGAGATCCCTTTGTACATATGGCAAAATGGTTCTAGTCATTTTTGATAGCTGGTAGTAGGAAACAATCTTTTTGTTTTAGGATGTGTGCACTGTAGCACTAATTCTTCATGTAAGCTCAGCTTTCTGCATATCCTCTATCACTATCAGCCTAGGCATGAACGCTATCATGGTGAGAAAGACACTTGGGAGGCACACGGATCCAAATGAGCAGAAATTGAAGCCAGGGAGACCATTGCCAGGTCCTGCTGTTTCCCCAGTATCAGTTCTTCTGAGTTCTTCTGAAGACTTTTGGGCCCCAAGGCCATCTGTCCCATATTGGGGGAAGGAAAACATCTATGACAAGCGTAGTTGATTCATTTGTTTTTTTTTTTTAATTTGAACAAATGTCTCAACTTCTCTGTCCTCCATTCATCCCCATCCTCCCTTTGTTATGACTCCTAAAAGGATATTTTGTTCTTAAAGTGGTATTTTGGGAGCATCTTCAGTTTGGTATAAGACAAGGGAGAGACAGCAAAACCAGATAATTCCAAACCCCACAATTCATTATTGGAGTCCAATAGGAAATGGACATCTTGGAGGCAGAGAACAGAAGCAGCATTGAAGGGCAAAGGAGTGTTTCTGACCTTTCCTGAAGTCTGAAACATGTTCTACTTCTAAGACTTTGTTTTTCAATGTTTAACCCAGACATTCTACTGAGGGGAAGGGTGGCTGATGTAAAGCCAAGGCTGTGTGAATTTAAGGTAACTTGGATATGTTCTTGCTTTCCAACCCTCCAAGCTCCCAGGCTGTTGGGAGCAAAAAAAGAACCATCAGAAATAGTCATAAGATGGAAAAGTTTTCTAGATCCTAGGCATTGTTCCCATAATTATTTTTTACAACTTTGCCTTCTTTACTGGTCTTCTTTGCAATAAGAAATTGTTAAACCAGAGGTTCTGACCTGCAGATGGGCAAAGCATTTTTTTCTCAATTCCTTTTAAAGAGGAAAACAATATGTCCTACATACAATTGCGTCTATAGCTCAGATTAATGGTGGTGAGAACACAGAAGGGCCTGTGGGAATAATTTCTGTATATGGGCAGCAGGGATGGTGCAATAGTAACGTAATTTGATCCCTTTGTATTGGCAAAGGTACTTAGCACTTAGTCATTAATCAAGCCTCTGTTAAAGAAACAGAAGGTATGAATCCCTGTTGCTGACATGACAGGAAGGGGTTGTCTGAAACAAGAAGCAGCTGATGCCATCTATAAGAAGGAAAAGCCCAGAGAGGGAGAGTCAGACCTTCTTGAAGGAGGCTTTGTGGAGGCAGAAGCTACTGCCACTGGGGAGGCTGAAGAGGAAAGACACCCCGCCCAGGCTGGAGAGAATGATTCTGATTTGGAGAACCTGGATGAAGCGATTTTGATTCTGGGAACCAGCTGAAACTTCTGCTGAGTCTGAGGGCCAGCCAGTCAGAGCTGAGGGCCAGCCAAACTGCTGAGACTGTTCAGGGTTTCTGAGACCCAGCTGCAGGTGCTGAAGACTGAGGAAGCATGACTGTGATGCTGGTACTTTGCATGAACCTGTTGGTGGCTTTCTCAAATCTTGTCTTCCCAGGAACAGAGATTGTGAAGGATTTGAGATGAATTGGACACTGTGAGCTCCAGTGTGTTGCAGGAACCGTACAGAGAGCTGGACAAGGACCCGGGAGCTGTCTGCCTTTGAACCCAGTTTGAGGAATCCAGGTAGGATCTGGGACCATAGAAGGGGACCCAGGGAATCTGAGAAACCACCCTGACTCAAGCTGAAAGAAGACTTTACTTGGATACTGTGTGCTGACTGAGAAAATGTAAATTAATAGTGACCTAGGGGTGGAGGGTCTGTGTATTTTATGTTGATTGAATAGTGAATGAGGAAGGATGATTGAATGACTGAGTTGATTGAACGATTGATTGACTAAATGATTGTACTTAGTGAATGATGACTAAATAAGTGACTGATTTGTAACTTAGTGTGAGTGGAGCGGAGTGAGTGGAGAACTTTGACTATTGTATTTTGTGACTCTTAAGAGGGCAAGGCTCCTTGAGGATGATTGAATGATTGAGTTACTAAATGATTGTTCTTTGTTAAAAACTTTGTGACATTATAGTGAAAACTTTGTGGCCATTTTTGTGATAAGCTGTTATGAATGCTATATTTTGATTTTCTGTGATAAGTTGTAACATTGTGAATGCTGTACATTCATTTCTGTGAAAGTTTTGCCTTGATATGTTATGGAATAAATAGAGTGCTCATTATACTTTGTAATCAGAACCTTAAAAGCTGTTCTTCTGAAAAGCTGCTTGTGCTTGGCGTTACAGATGGGCTTTGTGTCTGGCTGCAGCCCAGGCCTGGAACATTCTCCAGCCTCAACTCTGCCAGCCGACGTTCCCACTTCCTTTGAGTCCCAACTAAAGCCCCCCCTTCTACAGGAAACCTTCCCCTACCCCTTGATTCTAGTCCCTTCCCCCTGCTAATTATCTTCTATTTTTCCTGTGTGTAGCTTTCTTGTATGTACTACGTACTTATGTATCATGTTTAGATTAGAAGCTTGCTGAGAGGAAGGACTTTATTAATTGTGCCTCCAGGGCTTAGCACACTTCTTGACACACAGTAAGCACTTGATAAATGTTTATTGAATTGGATTGGATATTGCCTCTCCTATTAGATTGAAACTCCTTGGGGCTGCGACTGTCTTTCACTTCCTTTTGTATCCCAGCCTAACATGCAGCCTGGCACAGAGCAGCCAATAAATGTCTTAAGATCATATATACTTGTTTTTATTGCTTTACACACACACAGACACACACACTTTCTCCTTTCTCTACATCATCTATAATATCCCTAAATGAACATAAGTAAGAAATAGGAAGAAAGTGATTTCAGCAATACATACAGCAATTAACTTTCTTACCTTTAAAATGATTTATTACAAACAACTTTAAAAATCAATATAGTCAATTAAGCTTACTCAAACTATTTACATTTCAGTAAATGCGATTTATCAGTTCAAGGTTAAAACACTTTCTCTTTCACTCCTCTGCCTCTGTCAGAATTCCTTATTCATCCATTCATTCCCATTCATTTGGGGAACGGGGGGGGGGGGTTTCTCATAGGGTCCCCTGTGTTAGGATTTCTGCTTTTATCACCCTGGATTATTTTGTTGAGGTCCAATTTCTAACTTTAATTGGTGAAGGCTCCTAGATGAGGGCTAAGGTCACGGCTTCTAGTCTGCAGTCTTCCCTTTCTGCTGCCTCCCCTCTAGAGGTGAAGACTAGGAGAGTCTAGTGAACCCCTACTGCTTTCCCCAGTGACTCCCGTCAGAGGAATCTATGTGTCCTTATGCAATATTATTTCATAGGACTGGCATATACAGCTGGTCCACCCTTTTCTGTGGTGAGGAAACTAGCTTTAGTTTCAGAAGCATTTCCAGAGACAGCCCTCATCTACCCCCAAATGCATAGCCAGAGGATCTCTCAGCAGCACCTGCCTTTCCCTCCATCCTGTTTTCCTCCTGTTCATCCTCTCTTTCCTTTTAACCTTTCTCTCTTCAACAGTGTTTTGCTTCTAATACCTCCCCCAATCTGGCCTCTCTTTTGTTAGTCCACCCACCCAAATCCTGCCCCCAGCTTTACTTAATCTTCTCTCTTCCTACTTTCCTGTCCAGTAACATAGATTTCTATAGTCAACTGATTGTGAGTATTATTCCCTCTTTGAGCCTATACTGATGAGAGTAACGTTCAAGCTAGGCCCATCACCCAGACTTCCATCTTCCCCTCCACTGTAATAGGTCTTCTGGTCCTCTTCATGTGAAATAATTTACCCCACTCTACCTTCCTCTTCCCTTTGCACTCAGTGTACTCCTCTTTCTCATGTCTTAATTATTTTTTGTGTTATTTCCTCAAATTCACCTTATACCCATACCCTCTGTCTAGGTATATTACTAAGGAGCCAAGACTTATTGAAGAAGGTAGACTTAGCAAGAAAATAGTAAAGATTTTGAGATGTCTTTGAAGGTTGTAAAAATTTGGTACCTACGGAATACCTAGAAAGACACATTTAATCACACAATCATGCAGCTTTGCACAGACTTTTAGCCCTGATTCTGGGCTGAAGTCTGCATTTTCCTTCACTAGGATTTGGGCATTCTTACCCAGGGTATTGGAGCTGAGGCACTTTGGGGGACCCACCTCAGTCCTGGTGGGCAGGGAGAATGCTGCTGGGGCTGAGTGATTCAGTTACATCATTAATTGGCAATAGCAGCTGGGCTTTGGGCCATTGCTCCTTCCCAGCTGGCAGCTCAGGCTCACATCTGCCTTATTAACATCAGAATCAGCAATCTAGAGAATTGTTCTTCCTTCCAACCCATCCAGCTAATCCTGGTCCCAAATTTGTGCTCCTCTAAGACCACCTGCGGCATCATCCAGCAAGGTAAGTGCTCATGGGAGAAGGCAGTCTGATGCAGAACTTAGGTTACCAAAGCCCTAACCCAAGCCCCACTCCCATTATTAGGCCCCCAGGGAAGAAACATTATGACACTTGTTTAGATTCCATGTTCTGGGTTGTCTCCATCAGGGTGCAGGGGGGAGGACATAGTGCTCAAACTTCAGACTCCTCTCAAACCATAGATACCCGAGGCTATTTGCAACAGCCTGGAGTGTTCAATCATCAAATATCTGCCATTAAACCTTAAGACTTGGCTTCAGGAAGACATGAGTTTGAACACTCTCTGGATGCATGGCCCTGGGCAAATTCCTTCACCTTTTGGGTCTCAATCTGTAAAATGGGGATAATAATAACAACAATTTAACAGGACGACCATGAGGATTAAATGAATTACACATCAACTGCTCCAGCCAACCATCAAATACATGTCCCAAAAGACTTGGTGCAATTTTAATCTATTGAGACAGAAAAGAGCACAAAGACTTTTGGGACACTCTGCAAAACAGTGCTAGTCCCCCCCACCACTATAGGGTTAATCTACATGTATATGTATTGGCTATTTTGTATGTACAATGTAATAGCACGTGCATTATGCATGTATTCTTATATAATCAGATTCACACAAGTGTTTGCACATACTTGCAAACACATGAAAAAAACATATACATACATATGTAAATGAGTTATGGATATGTGCCTTCCATGTTTTTATGAGTATTAAATGTGTTGAAATATGAATGAATGAGTAAAAAAATGAAAAATCATCTAGGAAGCCCTTGTAATAATCAAAGCATTGAGGATCTAGGGCATCAGCACTCAAGCAAGTAAACCAGTCACCCACCTTCAGGAATCTGATATTCTAAGAGAGGAAGGTGCCCAGGGAGCGGTGCTCTAGTCCAGGAAACCCCAGGAGGCAGAAGGGGCCAGAGAGGAGCGGGCTGAGGGGGCCTCCAAGGACAATGGTGGGGCTCATTGGGTCTTGGTTTTATAGTTGTAGGAAGGGCTTCATATGTCAAAGAAATAAGTATTTATAAAGGACCTACAATGTACCAGGTGCTGTCCTAAGCACTTTTACATATATGAGCTCATTTGCTTCTCAAAACGGTCTTCTCAGCTAAATGCTGTTTAGTCCCTATTTTATGGGTGATAAAATGAAAGTGATTAAAGTTTAAGTGACTTGCTCAGGGTCACAAAATCTCTAATTTGAACCTGACTTTCTGATTCCAGGCCCAGTACTGCATCCTATTGTACCACCCACTGCTGTCTCTATTCTTTCTTTCTTTCTTTCTTTCTTTCTTTCTT
>CM053581.1:585078323-585106233 GCA_028627135.1 Pseudochirops cupreus
TATATATATATATATATATATATATATATATATATATATATATATATAGGTTTGATTTTGACACTAGGTAAAATCAAAAGGGTTTAAAATACTTATTTGGACCTGAGGAATTCAGTCCAGTTAGATCTGTCTGAGTCTGACACACAAAAGAGTTGAAATTCTCCTGTGGCTATGGTATTTTTATCCCCACCAAAATCTATTTCTCTTACTTTGTGGGGAATAACCTGTATGGCATCTGCATTGCCCTGGACATTAGTAAATACAATTAAAAGCTCAGTAAATTCCCAGAAGGCAATGTCATGTCTAGCCACTAGCATGTGGTAGTCTAAAACAAAACAGTCCAGCAGAGGACGTAAGCAACCCCCATCTCAGGGAAGAAAGCAAAATATCACCATCAAATCTTCAGAGGAGCAGCAAGTGGTAGGTTTGGAGGCAAAGATCTGTTGTTTTGAATGACACGGTACCAAGGATTGCCCTTTTCTTGCCATGAACAATTCCATTTTAAAATTAGATTCCATTTCAGTCTCAATGAGCAGTCAAGTCCAACTCCTATGTTTTGGCTCTCCATTACCCCAGCTCATATATATAAGACCAACCAAAAGACATATAGTTTCTACTCCCAGGGTCTTTTATTCATCTCCTTTTCTCTTCTTTCATCAAAACCAGAAGAGATTAAGCATTTGTCACCTTTTGCCTGACCTAATTTATTTCAATAGACTCTTAAGTCATCTCCTTGACTCCATTCTCTCCCCTTCAATTCCATTTGCCACATAGCTGCCTAAATCATATCCTTGAAATACAAGGTTCCACATGATATTCTCATACTCATGTTCCAGTACCTCATGATTGCCTCTAGGATTGCTTTGTTGGCTTTTAAAGCCCTTCAAAATCTGTCTACACTTGATCTTTCAATCACATTGTCCTTCTTGGTTTATCTCGTACAGGCCACTCCATCTCTTCTCTCTGCCCCACTTTCTGGCCTGCCTCTCCTCCTCACATCCTCCTCTTCCAGTCCCTGCTTTCTTTCAAGGTTCTCAGTTCATACTCAAGTCACCCCAGTTCATACATGAGAAATGTTCTCATCATCTCTGCCTCACCCCTACATGCTAGTGGCTAGACATGACATTGCCTGCATTTTATTTCTATTTCTCTGTGTTCATGTTGTCTCCTTTCAATACAATATAAAACTTTTGAGGGAAGGAACTTGTTGGGGGTTTTTTTCTGTCTTTGTATCTCTAGTGCCTGCCACATAGTAAGCATGTAAGAAATCCTTCTTGACTCTTTGATTCACAAATAGATGCTGACTCAAAACGTTCTTTGCACCTGGGTGTAGCTTTCAGGAGCCCATGTGTGAGAAGGGCCAGGGCTAGATTAGCAAAATGGAAATAGATACATGGCGCTCGCTCCAATTCCTTTACGTTACACAAAGACTTGCATTTCCACTACAGAAGACAGCATGAATATCAGAAACATCTGGCACACTAGAGAAATCATTTTAGAATCACTTATGCTGACAGAAAAATGTTTTTCTTAGATTTTTAAAGATGTTTTTAGCATTTCGCCCCTTGCCAGCTCTCTCTGCCTACTTCCAGCCGTACTTCCTACATTCCTACCAATCAGATTGCTTAATGATTTTCTCTTCCTTTGATGCCTTTCTTACCATGAACATGCAAAGATGTGTCAGTTGCTATCAATGTCACACAGACACACGCACACACTCACATGCACACCCTTTGCAAAAGTTGCAGTGATTCCCATTGTCTTTATGGTAAAATACCTGCTCCTATGTTTGACATTGAAAGCTCTTCACCAGCCTCAACTTGGTTTTGGAGACTGCTAACACATTCATTTCCCTTACATAGTTTATTTTCTACCCAACATGACTTCTTTAGTTGCCTGTATACAACATTCCATCCTTCCCATCTCTGCATCCTTGCACATACAATTCCCAATGCATAGAATGTCTTCTCTCCTCCCCATCTACTCCTTGGAGAGGATAGCAGTTGCAATGTTCAACTCTGGCCACTCCTCAAATAAACCTGTCAGGATTCCCTGCCACTTCCTACAACTACTGAGTGTTTACATATCTCTAGCCTGGAGGCAAGAAGAGAAGGAAAGCTTTCTGAAGCCAGGATTGGCCTTATTTTTTTTTTCTTTTTGTTTTCCACAAGGGCCATCCAGCCCATCACTCAATGAACAATTAATAAATGCTTTTCGGAGTGAATTAAACATAATCAAATATCATTCTGCTCGCGTTCCCAACTTCCTACCAATAAATACCACACTGTTTTCCCTCAAAGCCTATTTTTATATGGGCAGAAAAGAAATTAAGGGGTAGGTGATGAGCAAAGGAGCATGCATAGGGAAATTGGAGCAGGAAATGCAAGAGCTCAAAGTCTGTGCTTTCTGTAGTACCCAGTGCATCAGCCACAATTGTCACCCAGGAATGGGGCATATGGCTAATCAATAGGGGCAGAGTCTCACACCTAACCCTGCCACAGCTCAGTTATCACCAGCTTACAAACTCATGAGGAAAGGCTAGAGAACCAATTGAAGAGGTGTTGAAAATCAGGCATTTCACCAGGCTAGGAAAAGCAGGAAATTGTGAGGCAAACTAAAGCCATTCTTCCCCAAGCACAATGAGGAGCATGCATACATGCATACTCACATGAGTACGTATGAATGCATTTGTGTATTCATTACCTATTAATGGCAAGGTCTCTGAGTGTGTGTGTGCATGTGTGTGTACATGTGTGTGTGTGCTTGCAAGTATGCCTGCAGGCAGGCATGATGGATGCCTGTAGGTAATGTCAGCCCTGGCATGTGTTTCTATGCAGCGATCCCCAGAGGCCACATGTCTATGCAGTAGAATTGCTAAGTGTTAGAACGACTAGCATTGCAGCCACAGGATGGTGCCCCATTAACACCCAATATGAGGATAATTTCAGATAGAACCATGTACTCAGTCCTTCTCACTTACCTGATCCTTCATACAATAGTCATTTTGCAAGTCTTGACAATTCTGCCCTTCCTACAACTCTCACAGCCAGTCCCTTCCTTCCACTCACACTACAACCCCCCAAGTTTGAGCCCTTGTGCCTAGCCCAGGGCTTCTCAAGCCTCTTCCACTTTTTTACATTTTTTACATTTCTGCAGCATTTGTTGGCATTACGTGGCCTGACGGCATGGTGCAAAGTGCGCATGCCCTGTGTTATAGAACCAAGGCTGTGGTCAAGTTACCTGATTCACCATGGGCAAGCTGCCAGAAACACCTCAGATTCATCATGCATTGGATTTTTAATTAATTTTTGGTCATTGCATGTTCAGAAACCTTTCACTGTCATCAAATTTTCCATGACTCCATATGGGATCATGGCCCACAATTTGAGAAGGACTGATCTATGGGTGGCTAGGTGGTACAGTGAATAGAGCCACAGCCCTGGAATCAGTAGGACTTGAGTTCAAATCTGGCCGCAGACACTTAACACTTACTAGCTGTGTGACCTTGGGCAAGTCACTTAACCCCAATTGCCCTGCCTGACCCTCAGCAAAAGGGAAAAAAAGGATTGACCTAGAGTACTCTAATCCTCAGTTCCTACTGCTTTCAGGACCTTCTCATTCAAATAAGTCCTGCACACAGTTGTTAATGAACTATTCCTAAAGCATTAGGATGACCAGATCATTCCCTTGTTCAAAAAGCTTCAAGGAGTCCCTATTGTCTCTAAGATCATTTGTTATCCCTCTGTGTGGCTTTCAGAATGTTTCGGTCTTTCTCTAGGCTATTCTTTGAGACACATTGCAAATTAATCCCCTCCATCACTTCTATATCCTGGGCACATAAGCCTACTTACTATTCCCTAAGCTTAGCATTTCATCTCCAGCCCCCAAGCTTTTGCAAGATTTCTCTTTTATATGCCCTATGACTAGGAACTAGATTTTTTGCTGCATTTGGATATGAATTGACTGTTTTGCCTAGTGCAAGCTCCTAAGAGGTGCTTAACTAATGTGTGCTGAACAGAGGAATTGGTGAATTGGCAATATCTGGACTGACTATCCTTATTATCCCAAAGTTGTAATAAACATTACAGTTCACACATACTTCTGTAGGCAGGTAGGTAGGTAGGTAGGTGGGTGTGTGGGTAGGTAGGTGGGTGTGTAGGTAGGTTGGCAGGTAGGTAGGTAGGTAGGAAGGTGGGTGTGTAGGTAGGTAGGTAGGTGGGTGTGTAGGTAGGTAGGTAGGTAGGCAGGCAGGTATGGAAATGCTCCATCAATACCTGAGCAGTAAGCCATTACTCCTTTCATACAAAAGGAAAGTCTAACATGCAAATGAAGAACGGAGGGGGAGACCCAGAATGTCCCACACCTACATCCTCCTAGGATATGCTAACAAGGGCACACTGAGTAGGGGGTAAGGGCAGCTTAGGCCTTGCCTCCACAGCATAGAGGCCTTTCTGGCTCTGCCCATCAGGCTCAGATTCTTTCCATTTAATGCTGTGTGTGCTACATAATTACTAATGTAGAAAACCTGGCCTTCCAGTGTTGGCAGTCTTAGAAAACATTAACCAAGGAGACCATTTATCATCATATTTCTTATTAAATCTTGGAAGGAACAGCACACAGCAGTGTACCTTGGAAGAGAGATCTGTGAGAAGGAAATTGCTTGGTGAAATTGGCTCACCAATTGTGGCTAATGTTAGAATAATTATTGTTCCCAGGGCGCAATCACCAAGGACAAGGGTCTTGTTACTCTTTGCCACCCAGACTACCCACCATCAATGTTTCCTGGTTGGTCTCTTTCCCTTTTGTTGGCCTGTTTCTGTGCATTTGAGGACAATAGTGCCTGCCTCCTGTAGGGCAGACCTCCAAAAATCAGAGCCCTAATGAAGATCCATGGAGCTGCTGGTGAGCATCCTGCCAGCATGGGCAGAACAGAAGGTATGAGAATCCCAGAATGACAACACATTCTAAAGGCTGGACTTTTTCTGGAGGTGTTAGTTATTGTTCTTTTATAGAAGTGGTTCTGTTTACTGTGGATTCTCCAGTAACAATCTCTGTTTCCACATAACGCATCTCAGGGACTCTCACCTCCACAAATGACAATTCCTCATTTTCCTCCAGTAAAGAAGCTCCACATCCACCTCGAGTTTGGCATATACAATGGTAGTGGAGTCAGCCTCCCTGTCAGACAACTCCTCTTCTCTGGGCTTAAGTGAATGGTGCAAGAAGCTTAAGCTTTAGGATAGTTTGGATATGGAAATGTCACTAAGACTAAAGAATGAGGGAGGAGAGGTGCTTGGAGGGCAAATCTACCTGAATGTTGGTTCCAAAGCATCTCCTTAGCTGTCAAGTTAGCATTAGCTGCTTCTGCTGTTGTCAGATACTGATCATGGTGATGAGGGTGCCCATTTGAAAGTACTTTCCATTGTAGATGGCACTCGAGAAAACAGCCCTGGAAGGTGGACTAGAACGGGCAGAATTTTCCTTATTGGACAGTGAGGAACTGAGGCATAGGGAACATTGGGGAATCTACATCATCATGCTGCTAATATAGAAAAGATTTGAGCTGCTCAGAGAAAAGAGCCAACTCACTGTAGTCAATGCATTTGGAATCACAGAACTGAAGAGCTAAAAGGGAGCTCAGAGCTGAGTTCTCCAAGAGCCTTGACAAGTACGAAGGCTTCACCCTCTGCTTAGAGAACCCCAGTTATAAATACTCCACTATCCTTCCACTTCATGGTGATGCTGACCTATTAAGGATTGCCAGTCATTTCAGTCTCCCTACTCAGCTCATCGTTCAGCCCATTTCTCCACTGTGAGCACAAGCACAATACATTAACACATACTATATGTAGGCAAAGAAATATACTTACATAAACACATGTTCAAGAACACAGATACATGATAATATTACACATAGAAAGGCACATATGCAAACACATTTTTCCTATAGGATTTTCCCCAAGAAAGGAGGACCATGATCTGCCAATTAGTAAAGAACAGCAACTAATTATTGATCTAAAATGACTCCTCGCACTCTCCATCAGGAAGAAAGCAGAGGATTTAACAACAAATGCTGACATGGGATGTAGTTCTTAGCAGTTTGTTTTCAGCAATTTGTACTCTGAGCCATCCAGAAGCACCAAGATAGAGAGTTAAAACATGTCATCTACTGAGAGCCAGTTAATTCAACAATCATTTGTAAGCAGGACGTCTCACAAAACTCCCTGCAATATTCTACATATTGGAGCTACTTTCTAGAAATGCTTTTATCCTTCTAACAAGGGAACATAAAATTTCTCTTATGGTAAATGGCTCATTTCCATAACTCTGAAAGGTCAAGAGACGATACAGGAGCCATCATTGCTGTTAGTTTTTGACTCTCAAGTTAGGTTGGCTTCCATCCTCCACGAGGCTGCCAAGGAAACATTCCAATAGCACCAGGATAACCAGGCCCGTCTCCAAATCAAAAGTCATCTTTGCTTCCCTGTTGTCTATGGGAAAACAATGCCAGAACTCTTCACTCTGCCATTTCAGCCTATGAGCTACAATATTCCTCCAACCTAGCTGTCCACCTTTATTCCATGTTAGACTTTCCTACATGTTCAATAAGGTCAAGCCAAATTGGACAGTATGATGCTCCCTGCCTTCATTCCATTGCTGTACAATTGTTTTGGTCATGTCTGACTCTTCATGACCCCATTTGGGGTGTTCTTTCCAAAGATACTGGAGTGGCTTGCCATTTCCTTCACCAGCTCATATTATACATGAGGAAACTGAGGCAGACAGGGTTGAGTGATTTACGCAGGGTCACACAGCTAGTATCTGAGGTGAGATTTGAATTCACAAAGATGAGTCTTCCTGACTCCAGACCCATTGTTCTGCGCTCTCTGGCATCACTTAGCTGTTCCTCATCCCTTAGGATTGCAGAATCATAGCCATAGAGATTGAAGGAATCTCTGCAGATGTCTAGTCCAATTCCATTCTCTGGTAGAAAGGAAACTGAGGATCAGTGATGTCCTCTGACTTTTCCAAGGTTACACATGTAGTAAATTGCAGAGTCATGGTTTGAACTTGGCTCTGGTGACACCAAGCTGAATTGTCCCATTCAGAGTCCTTTCTACTATATCACGCTCTTTCTGTTCCTTTGGCAAGCCTATTCTACATGCCTGGAGATCACTCTAGCTTTACCTCTTAAGATCCTGATCTGCCTTCCAGCCTCAGCTCAGAGGCCCCCAACAAGCCTTCTTCTATTCTCTTGAATTGTGTGTGTGCGTGTGTGTGTGTGTGTGTGTGTGTGTGAAAGAGAAAGAGAGAGAGAGAGAGAGAGAGAGAGAGAGAGAGAGAGAGAGAGAGAGAGAGAAAGAGAGATCAGGCCTTCCTGCTGAGCCAGCTTTATTTTTAGGTGAAACAGTTCTAAGGATAGAAAGAATCTCATCAGGATTCTTTTTATAATGTAGAGTGGAAATAGAAAGATGGTTGATTATTTGCTGTTAGGACCAACCCCTCCATTCTCTCATCTGTCTCTTTCTATCACCTCTACTGTGAGATCCTGGAATAGGGTTTCTGACAAATAATGGAGAGTGATGGGGGAAACATTAATATAGGCCTGCGTTCCAGCAGTCTGTGTTGTCGCAGAAGTAAATGAAAAGTCTCCCGACCTTTCCATTTACTTCTCCGACATCATGCTCAGGGAGAGAAGATTTTTGCCAGCTGTTTGAGTTTTAAATTACAATGCCGTGATTGGCTTCATTTCTGTGTCACCCCTAGCAACCCTTCCTAGTGAGCATGAGACGAGGATGAGCTGAATGGGAAAGACTCAGGAATTTATGTTCAAACATTCTAATTTATTACTGAGTAGGGTTTGCTTCTTTAAGAAAATCCATTTTTTAAAGTTTTTTCCCAAAATTATTTTCCCCTTCACATCAGCATATGTCTTTCCTGGTTTCTTCCCAGTGTCCATTTTTGTTACATGACGACAGAAAGGAATTTTTTCAGAATACAATCTTGTGTTGAGATGTTTCCAATTAGGAGGCTTTTGGCCACCTCCTCGTGTTGTGGGTCTTCATGGATGGGAACTGGAAATGATAAGTGAAAAGATACTGGCTCAGCAACAGACTCCATCCTTTCTGCTACTTAATTTCATTTTGGGAATCAGTTGGCCTCCATGGCCGCTGGAGAGTGCTCTGTTTTTAATTGGGATCTTCTTCCTTTATTTACCACCTTTCCACCACTTCTTAGCCCATGCATTTTTCACCAGTTTCACTTTTTCTTCCACCAAGAATAACAGGTAGCCAGTCCCCCCAGGCCCATGCATTCTCCCCCTCCTTTGCTTACATCATCCTTCCCACTTTATTTCTCTCTGCCCACCTTCATAGTCTCAGAGAACGTGAGCAGAATAGCATGCCCCTCCCCTTAATCAGGAGGCGTATGTAGGCAGACAATGGTTCCTGGCCTCATGAAAACAAGAGGAGGAAGAACAAGAATTTTGGACTCCACTTCCCCAAGGGCAATGGGAGACCTTATGAAAGTCTATCAGTCCTGCAGCAGCAGCTGTCAGATATACATGATCCTAGCTGGTCCAGACCTCATCATGCTTTTATCTCTCCTTGGCAAGTAAGAAGCACCATCTTCATCTCAGAAGCTCAATTAGAATTCCAGGAAATCTCTGGGGTCAGAGTATCCTCACCCTAAGAAAGCCCTCCCCATGAGACCATTATATTATGAGATGCTTGAAGCAAAGGCTGTCTTTTGCCTCATTTTTATCCCCAGTTCTTATAATAGTGCCAGGCCAATAGTGGGCACTTGGTCAGTATACATGGTCTGACTGACTGATGTGCCCATATTGATCACATGATAGTAGTCTTTACAGTTTAATGGCTGATGAAGAATGTTGCCTTAGCTCATAAAAGATCAGATATTTGGGAATGAGTCTCAAGCTATCCTGAAAGGATTCCAAGTCAAGCTAGATGAGCGATTCATGAAATTAGAAATTAAAGAGACCTAACCCCAGCCAGAGCTGGGCTAAACCTCTTCGGCACCATTCATGGCAATTGCTCAGCCATTCCCCACTTGGGAACCTCCAGAGAGGGCAAGCCAGCTCCATGTTGAATCAACCTATTGGATCTTAGGGCAGCCCTCATTGTTATGGAAGTGTTCTATTAAACAGAAATCTGTCTTTCTGTAACTGTGAATAGAAAGTGAGTTCCATTCTGCAAGTAGAATGAACCAAAATCCCCTTAAAGGAATAGACAAAAACACATTTATTTCATACTTATGAGCCAGAGACGATGCTACATGCTGAGATTGTAAACATCTACCACCTGTTACATAAAGTACATCTAGCAAGTTCACCAGAGATGGGGCTGCAATGACAATTCCTTCTTAGTTGGTGCTTTAAAAATATAGCACCTGTTTTAGAATGCATCCTCTTCCAAACCCCTTAGGCAGCAAGTCTTGAGTTACAATAAAGATGTTAAAGGAAAAAAAAAAAAGGTTTGGCAAAGCTGACCAGGACATTGACCACATAAGACAACATGGTCCTCAGCATACACTATATTCCACAACCATATATACACAAAACTTCAGGGATGACAGAGAGCTGAACATTTTCTCACTTCTCCTAGAAGTAACCTTCATTACTAAAATTAGCTAGCATTAAGGTTCCCTGTCCCCTTTTCATTTACATGGTTGTAATCATTTTATGTTACTTAATTTTTTCCTTACTTTTAACAAAAGTTTCTAAAATTTCTAAATGTTCTAAATTTCCAAAAATGTTCTTAGAGTATTTTTAAAAGTAATTTTGGGATAACGTATGTCCTGGTGACAAGGATGGAGTTGAAGGCAATTGCTAGTGAGCCTCCTTGCTCTGGGCAGCTATCCAAAGTGCTGTTAAATTATAATTGACATAGACATTGTTTTACTTTGGGAAACCGATGAGAGGAGGATCTATCACTTCTAAAAGTATGTCATTGAGTGCCAGGGAAAGACATCACTGAGGAAGAACAAGGTAAACTCAGAAATACCCTTGGCTTCTTAGTTTCTCAAGAGATGCACACCCTCATTCTTCCACCCTCACTAGACAATAGCACCCAAGAGAACATGTGTCTTCCTCTAAGAGCCACAGCACAGAGATCCCATGGTATACTAGTCAGTTGGGAAAGATGTTCAGAATCAGCAGGCTGTTACTTGGCCTGGCTGCAGCCTGGAGCTGTGTGCATGCACTCTGGCTTGAGAGGTAGAGGACAAGAAGGAAAGAGATATTCTTTTTAAAAATATATACTATTTCTTCTTCCCCACAAGTGATTACAGCTCTCCTCCCGCTAAGAAGCTGATCCAGGCCATGGCTACATCCTCACCAAGTATTCATGTGGAGGGACATGTGTTGTGAGCCTTTCTTTGTGTAGATATTGTTGCTCTTGCAGAAGGGGGCAATGATGATGGTGATGACAAAAAGATCAGCCACAACCGGCAGAGAGGATGGCTTGAGATTCTGTAAAGGACAGGACTCTGCCTCCACAGCCAGCCTTCTCACCAAGCAGCTTACCTCTCTGGCCAGCTGCTTCTGCCCTGTTCTCCATAGCACTGGCTTGGCTCCTCAGAGCTGGTTGTCCTTAGCTCAGATCAGCTCCACATTGCCAACTCCTCATGTCTTCCAATCAGCTTGTAAAAAATCCTTTGGTTTCAGTGTTCATGCTCCAGGCCTTCACATGTTTGCCCAAGTGCCTTTGCTGGGGGTGAAGGAGTGGCAGGGACACAGGAAAGGACTGCCCAAGTCAAGGTCAATAACTGTCAAGAACAATTTATTGCTTTAGTGAAAAGTCAGACATGCTGAGTTTCAGTTTAATTGAGACTGTCCACTGCAAGCTGTCTCTCTGGGATGGGAACATAAAGCTGATGTCATTTGTGGAGGAAGTAGAAAAGGTTTGGGGACTAAGGTAAAAATAGCAACAGATGAACAGCTAAGAGCTTTCCATTGCTCTCTGGATTCTTGGCTCCAAAGCTGCAGCCACATGCTATGGAAAAAGCTCAGCACAGTCAGTCAAAGTGAGTAGAGGCATATTGGTGGCAAAGCTGCTTTGTTCTGTCATTGATGGCCTCATTGCTTGAATCATAAACCCCATCTTCTAGAGGTTTAGCACAAAGTTGGCCTCAATGATTTTCCTTCTGATCAAATTGTTTTTTTTCCTGTTCATCAAAGTGAGATTGAGTAAAAATAGTAACAGGCACATATAGAGTTCTTTAAGGTTTGCAAAGTCAACCACCTGGTTATCTCATTGGAACTCCAACATGGCAGGTCAGGTACTATGGTTATCATTCTCCCCATTTCGCAGATGAGGAAACCAGCTGAGGCCAAGGAAGAGCTCTGTCTAGTGCACCAGAGCCTGTAAATTCAAAGAAGGTACAAGTATTTACTGACCCCATGTCCAGCATGCTCTCTGCAACAACAGGCAGAAAGAAAGGGATATTTATTAAAGACTTTCAAAGTATAGCAATGGTAAATCTCATGCACACACACATACACACACACACACACACACACACACACACACGGTATTACAGTCTGTGTATGTCCGTGTGAACGTATCATTTATAATGTGGTTGTTGTTCAGTCATTCAGTCACGTCTGACTCTTCAGGACCCATGGATCGTACTACACCAGACACTTCTACCCTCCACTATGTCTTGAAGTCTGTCCAAGTTCATGTTCATTGTTTCCATGGCACTTTCCATCCATCTCATCCTCTGCCTGCCCCTTTTCCTTTTGTCTCCAATTTTTCCCAACATCAAGGTCTTTTCTAATGAATCCCGTTTTCTCCTTATGTGGCCAAAGTCTTGAAGCTTCAGCTTCAGTTTTTAATGCCCTTCCGGGGAACAGCTTGAATTCATTTCCTTAAATATTGGCTGATTTGACCTTCTTGCTGTCCAAAGGCCGCCCAAAGTCTCCTCCAGCAGCACAATCTGAAGCATTGATTGTGAGGCTCTCAGCTTTCCTTATAGTCCAGCTCTCACAGTTGTACATTGCTACTGGAAAAACCAGAGCTTGGACTCTACAGACATTGGTCAGCAAGGTGATGCCCCTGTTTTTTAGTTTGCTGTCCAGATTTGCCATCACTTTCTTTCCAAGGGGCAAGCATCTTTTAATTTCATGGCCATTGTCACCATCTGCAGTGATCTTAGAGCCCCAATTCCTTCTTCTAACCAAGTCCTTACAACCATCTTCTGGGAAAGCAATCTTTGTGAAGAAAGAGAAATCTGGCACCACCAACTACCAAACCACTATCACTTATAGGGCAGGCAAGCCAACATCCCCAGGGTAGCAAGGTGTCCTGAAGGAGATATGGGATGGATCACAGGCCAGTCAAGCCATCCCACCATGATCACCACCTTGAACAACATCCTCCTTAAGATCGTGATGGGCATAGCCCAGGACCTTGAAACGAACAGCCCTGAGAACAGTGACATTACATAAAGGCATTAAGGAAGAAGTATTAATATCTGCCCAATTGCTTTACCCTAAGAACCATGGGACTTTCCCATATAACTTGAAGCTGAAACCTTCCATATATGTTATCTCCCTTAATAAAATGTGATCTCCTGAGAACAGAGACTGTCTTACTTTCCTATTTGCATCTCCAGGTTAGCACAATCCTTTCCACATAGTAAACACATGATAAATCTTTATCCATACACATATGCATATACAGTTTGTGTGTGTGTGTGTGTGTGTGTGTGTGTGTGTGTGTGTGTGAAATCTGGCTTTAGATATTTACTAGCTGTGTGACCCTGGGCAAGTCATTTATTTAACCGTGTTTGCCTCAGCTTCCTCTTCTGTAAAAAATGAACTGGAGAAGGAAATGGCAACCCCCCCCCCAGTACCTTTGTCAAGAAGACCCCAGCTGGGGTGATGAGGAATAAGTCACAACTGAAATGACTGAAAGACAACAGAAGTTGTCACACGCAGATGAAGTCACCCATTAACAGTTATAAACACTCACAGGCACGTACACCTATTTATACTGAAAGCCTACATAACACACAGACATTGTGACAAGACACAAACATACGTGTGTGTGAACACAGCACGGCCGAGAGGGCCGGGGCACGCATGTCTCCCAGAGCACTTGAGGACTCCCCCAAGCACGCGAGGCAGACCAGTCCTGTGTTCCAATGGCCGCACAGGCGGCTGTGGCGCGTGTGCACTGAGAGCTCGCTCAAACATGGGAGCTGCCCCAGGTGTCTGCTGAATACACATGGGCATACTCCAGCCACGTGGGCCTCACCTTCATCTCCAAGCCTGCCTCTCTTCTCATAGCTACTCAGTCACCTGTCAAAACAGAACATGAAACTTGGGCATGGACTGTGTTCAACATGTCTCTGCTTCCTCAGCTCTCCTCGAAGGAGAGGCTCCTGGCTTTTCTTGCATTTTTAACCTCTTCTTTGGGCAAAAGGTGCTTATGACACTTATAGAGACTTTGAATTCCTAGTCAGCTCCTTCTGTTTACAATCCAGAGTCACGGTCTGCATTGTTTTCTTGCTTCTGCTTCATTTACTCCAAATCAGGTCATGTAAACCCTAACTTCCACTTCTGCTGTCTATGTTCATCTTTCTTACAGCTAAAATGTGTTCTGCTATGTTCATATAACATAAATTATTCAGCCATTTCCCAACTTCTAAGTCTTCAATAACCCCAAAGCCATTTCTTGGTGAGTCTTGGACCATTCTGACCATCTCTGACCACCTTGAGATATGTGATTATCAGGCAGAGGTCTGTTTCAAATGCTATAGACATTTTAGTCACTCTCTTAGCCTAATTTTAAATTGTTCTCCAGAATGGTTGGATCAATTCAACTTCCACTTTGTGTTTCTCCATTCATCTTTCAGAGACTAGGCCTTTTTCTGCCTTAATATCCTCAAATCCTTATCTAGGGCTGAGCACAATATAGTAAGGGAATAAAGATTTATTGGAGATTGGCTTGAACTTTCCTTGTCACTGCATCAGAAAACTAATGAGCTTCTTGTTGTGGAGCTACCAAGAAAACTCATTTTGGATTGGATGGATTAAGAGAGGCAGATATTCTGGGAACAAGGGAATTAGGCCCTCTGTTCTCTGCCCTTGTCTCCATATTTAAAATATTACATTCAGCCCCAGGGGTCACATCTGCAGAAGGACATGGACAAGCTGGAGGGCAATCAGAATGGTGAAGAACTAGGGGCTAGAGTAGAACTTAAGAATTTAAAAGACTTATTGGGTGGCCACTTGTCAGATATCCCAGAAATGGACATGATGTCCACTGAAGTCAGATCCCAATCTGAAATGTGGTTAGAGAACCATTCCCTAGCGTAAAGAAAGGGCTGCATTATTTGCCATCCTCTGCTTTTCCTACTTCTGCTACAGTATGCCTCTCCTTTATTTATCCCCAAGCCTAACTGGTACAGAGAAAACTTTTAACAACTTCCAAAGAGGAGGCCAAAGGGCCACTGGTCACAATTAGCCACATGAATCTCATCATTCCAAGACATTGTGAAGTCATTGCCTAGATTGGTGTGAAAAAAGAAAGTTTCCTCTCCTTCCATCACTCTACCCCCCAATGAATCTTAGGTGCTGGACAGCTCGATTAATCTGAGCTGTCTTCTCTTGGAAACAGTCAATTCTCTCTCTCTCTTTTTCTCTCTGAGGAATTTTCCATCTATCGTCTTAGTAGATAAAACAAAACAGATTGAGAACAGATTGAGCAGATGTATAGTGGCAGAGCTTTGCCTCCCAACACAACTATACAGTCTTCTCAGATCACTGTCAGCAGAGGAACTTTTCTACAGCATCAGGTTTGTTCCAATGCACTCAAGTGTCTGTGGTTTAAAAAGGAGATGGACTTGGAAGCCATCCTGTTGTAAATAAGGAATGAACCATCCACAAATTAGGTGGTTACTCACCTGTTCACCAAAAGCTGTCTAGCTACATGGGCACTCCAAATGCTCATTCCCTACGGTCCCCTCATTTGCATGGTCCCCATGTTTTGTCTAATGGAGGGAAGGACTCATGGCATGTGGCAAGATTAGGGTGGTGGCATGGTTGACGTGCAGCATGGCCCAGTGCTGAGAGCACTGAGTTTGCAGTCAGGAGATGTGATTCAAATTGTATCACAGACATGTGCTAGCTCAGTGACCTTTGAACCTGCACAACCTCTCAAGGTCTCAGTTTCCTCACTTCTAAGATGGAGATAAGACATACTACCTGACTTCTGGGGTAGTTGTGAGGACAGTGCTCAGGAAATTTTCAAAAGATTTCACTGTATAAGTTGTTATTTTTAGCTCATTCCACTTTAAGCTCTGCTAGGTAAGCATAAATATGTACCCCTCCCTTTACTAAACTGGAAGAATAAAGAAGGAAAAGGGGGGAAAGAGAGAAAAAGAGGTATGTGGGTGGAGGATGGCTGCTGATTAGGACTGAGGGGAGAGTTCTGAGGATGGGGGAGAATCACCCCCTAGCTGATGTCATCACTGAAGAATTAACCACCTTTGTGGCTTCCCATCCACAGAGAGGCATCTCTCTCAGACTCAACCTTGCCTAGCAGATGCTTATCTGCATTGGCAGATGGGGTTTCCTCCCTGAGAGTTTCCTTAACTAACAAAGACCCAGGTATTTCTCCATTTTTCCATAAGTGATCTTATTGTAACTAAGTTTATCATTTTAAAAATAAAATTTGAAATGTATATGCATGTATTTATTACAGATGGAGCAAAAAGTACCCTGTTGCACTGAATTCAATCTAGCAAATACCAATGAAACACCTACTGGCAGAGAGGGAGACACAAATCTCCACTAATTATGGAGTTAGCTCTATCCCCAAGTCCATTGTCTTGCAGGACTCCCAGTTTCTTGAGCCTCAGTTATAACATGCCTACACAGCTGAACCCCCCAAACAATTCCAGAATTTTGTACCAGAGAAGCAGCATTTATAATGTGATGAGGGCTAGGTGGTATAGCACTGGTGCATGTCTGGCCTTCTTTGTTCCAGTCAACCACATGACTGGCTTAGCCCTTGGAAATGAAAAAGATGAAGAGCTGCCTCTCTGGATGCTTCTGGTTATGTGGGAGCTCAGCACAGAAGGCAGATTTTATGTTGAGTGAGATAAAAGTAAGAGCCAATATGGCTTTGAAAGGACAAAGCAATCAGTTTATTGGTGATGAACAAGAGCTTTTGACTCAGTGGGTCTTTAAACTAGTCAAACAAATGACAAAATTCTATTTTGTTTGTTTTTGTGATTCATTGGTTTGGGGACTGGGAGGAAGATCTCCAAAGGAATCTGTATCTGATATGGTGATTTGACAATGAAAGCTGATGGTGGAGAAAGGTGAAGGGCTAAAAGAATTAACTTTGCCCTGAAAGTAACAGAACAAAATGGTTGATGGACAGTTGTCACCCAAAATAAACAAGGGACACCAAAGTGAACAATAGGTGCCCTGGAGTGCACCTGACAATCATAGGATATTAGATTTGGAATGGACCTTGATGGCCACGCAGGCCAATCCCTAGTCAAAAATGGTCAAGTCCTCTAAGTGGTCATCTGAGCTTTGTTTCAATACCTCCAATGAGACCTTTCTCTCTACTCTGAGTTAAATGACAAGAAATTGGTCTTTTCCCCCAACTGCTTAATTGAAATCAAGGTAACATTTGCTTCTTAGCAAATTATTCCTGGTGGTACTGCTCCTGGTTCTGACCTCTGGGCCAAACAGAACAAATCTAGGCCCTCTTCCATTTAAATCTCTTCACCTACATCTTCCCCTTTTGCAGGGCAAACATCTCAATCATCATAAAGAAGTGATCATCATAAAGCATTATCCCCATTCTCTTCGTCCTTCTCTGGAGAGATTTTCAACATTCTACTTACAAAATGGTGGCCTTGGAAACCAATCCCAAGACTTGTGAAGGGCTCTGGCAAAGTGAGTGTCCCAAAGGGCCATGTCTCTCTGTGCAGCCCGACAACCACAGGAGCTTTCCTACTCACCATTCCACACTCCCGCCATATTGTGCTTCTTCATGGTTTACTAACTTTCTTAGATTTTTTTTTTATGGAAAATAAAACCAAATGAAAGTCACCACCAAGAAAAACAATAAGAGAACAAAACCAAATCCCAGAGTGCTGAGGGACGGCCCAGGGTGTTGCATGCATAATAATGAATATTGTCTCATTCCCTTTGTACTAAACTTCAATGATTAGTTATCACCGGGGAAACTTTTAAGACTTTTTTGAACAATGAACAACAACAATGATTAACATTTTTAAGATCTGCTACATGTTTGACATGTGGCTGGTGAGACAGTGATTGGAATGCTGGAAATGGAGCTAGGAAGACCTGAGTCCCAATCCATCCTCAGACACTTACAGTCTGCATGACCCTGATCAATTCACTTAATAACAGTGACATCCACCTCACAGGGCTGGAATAAGAATCAAATGAGATCAAATTTACAAAGCAGCCAGCACGGTGCCTGGCAGAGAGCAGGTACTAGAGAAATGCTTCTTCCTTTTCCTTCTCACCCCCTCCTACATTCCCCTGTTATCTCATTGGATCGTCATAACAACCATGTGAGGTAGGTGCTATTATTACTCCCATTTTACAGATGAGTAGACTGAGACTGTGAGATAAAATGGGGCCCGTGGCCTCTTAGCCAAGTGAATGACTTGAGTCAGGATTCTCAGGCCTTCCTGAAGACAAGCTAGCTTTTGGTCCCTTGTTCCACCTGACGACCTAGTAAACCAACCCAAGCTCCACCAGTTCTTTTTGTTGTCCTTGCGTCCTAGTCCACATCTTTTGGGATGTGGTAATTTAAGGCAAAAAAGCCCTAATCATGCTAAAAAAAAAAAAAAGGTTCTGTGCTGGCAGTTTCTAGAGAGATCTTTGATCCCCACACCATTGCTACAAAAAATAGGTATGACCAGAAAAGTGGCACTGAATGGAAGACAAATGATCCTTAAATCACAACCGGGTTTAGTAACTAGTGAATTCCACAGCCTCACCCTTAGAAATCTTGGATATGAGAGGCCAAAATAACCAATTCTCAGTGAAACTAATGTGAGTTAGTCTCACTGGTAATACTTAACCACATTTCAGACACTGTTGCTAAGCTAACAAGGGCTAGTTAAGCCACAAAGAGGAGGGATTTGTCTCATCCCTTTAGCCCAGAATTTCTATTCTTTGATGGGGAATCGACTCATCCAACTTGAAGGTAGTACCTCACCCACTATTGGAAAAAACATCTCTGAAATGTTATGGCTATTTCCAATGATGCCCCAGACATTGTCTTATTAGATCTAAAGTGCCCATTCCTAGTGTCTGGAAGTGGGGGCTGATAATATTTTTTGAGTCATAGAGCTCAGTGAAAGATTTTATTTTTAGTTCCTCACAAGCTCTAAGTCTGGGAAGTCTTTGGCACCTGAGGCAACATTACACTCTGAGCATCTGTTCTTGGGTTTGACAGGAGTAAAAGGGTGAAGATTCCAGTAACACATCCCTGCTTTCTGAACAGCAATTTACGTGACTTGGAGAGGTTCCAAAGAAAAATCATAGGTGATACTTAGCCAATGAGCCTGACATCTCCCTTTCACAAATGCCGTCAGAGGATTCTTGTAAAGGTCACGATGTTGAGTAGCTGAGTGCTCGATTAGAAAACATCTGTAAATGATACAAAACCCTGTGTCAACCCCTGGGGAAATCAGCCGCCCTCCTTAAGAGATCGGACTGAGGAGTAGCTGACCTCATTTGGATTTCAAAATGGTCTGTGTTCACATTTGTAGTAAGCTTGAGCTTTAGAAAGAAAGCGATACACTGAATAATCTCCACAGACAAGAGATTAGCACTGGGTCAAATTGTTGCCTACAACATTATTCCTTGCAGCCTAAACAGGAACAGGCTCTCGGGGATGAAAACAAGGAAATTATCTAAATGAGCCAAAGTCATTATGACATCTGAAAATGGCAGCATGGCAGAGGTGTAAACACCTTGGGATTAGGTGGTTCAATCCCCTCACTTGACAAAGGAGAACACTGAAAGCTAGAAAATTTAATGAGACCTTTTCAATGCTGTAAATAAACTTGCAGAAGGGAGCTCTTTAACCACACATGTCTTCATATTAATCCCTGTATTCTCTGTTCTCTACACTAAACCATGATATACCAAACCAAGGAAGTTGGATGAGACCTCATCTAAGGTCTTCTCAGCTCTGAATCTCTGCTCCTTTCAAACACCCAACAAACAGCCACACTACACTCACTGCTCAACATGACTGGGTTGAGTAAGGCTTCACCAACAGTGGGAACCTTCAAATCTGTGCAGTGTTAAAGCTATACATACAACTACGTGAATACTCTGTTAGCCTTCTAATACTGAAAGAATTTTACCAATGTGGAATAACCATTCATTTCTTTCTTTCCTTTCTAGTCTGTAAATACTATAAAATTTTATCATGAAAAGCAAGTGGTATCTTTTACTTTTTTTTTTGGAGGGGGGAAGGTAGTGCAATTGGGATTATTTGACTTGCCCAAGGTCACATGGCTAATTTTTTGTGTTAAGTGTCTGAGGCCAGATTTGAACTCAGGTCCTCCTGACTCCAGGGCTGGCACTCTTTTCACTGTGCCCACCTAGCCACCCCAAGTCATATCTTTTAGAAAGAAAGGTAGAGAAATTTTTAGTCCAAAAAAAGGAAAGAAAAACAAAATTCATGCAGCATGAGCCATAGTGGGTCAGCCTTATAACAAGGAAAAAATTTATTTCAAGTTCCCTCCCTGAGATACAACGTCTGTGAGTTGCCAATCTGCATTGCTGGAAATATTTCCACATTGGGGCTTCCCTAGAAAAAATAAACCAGAGGCCTGAACATCATCCCTCTCAAAAAGTAAAGCACCATTGGACAGGAAAGTCAATGAAAAATAATATTTTGATGGAATAATGAAAGGCTTGATCAAGAGACAGGTACTGCAAAGACACAGAGAGCTATCAAAATGAAGAACAACATTAAGGAGACAGAAGCTTAGTGTTTTTAACAGGAAATAACCATTTTGGTGTGTGTGTGCTCTCATCACTGGGCCTTCTTTGTATCAATGCCAATCTGAGATGATCCTGTCCTTACAGTACTGTGTTATCATGGACAAAAGCTTGTCTGTGACAGCCCATATATTCTTCATTAAAAAAAAAAAATCCACTTCATGTGCTGGAGTTATTTAGTCTCTAGAGACCAGTGAAGTACTGACTGGCCATCTGTTATGCTTTACTTTTATTACATTAACATCCCATTACTTTTTTTCTCCCCATACATCCCTGGATGATATCTGTGAAGATTCTTCTTTCGGAATAAATCTTCATTAATATTATGGTACAGCTCACTTCTACCTCCCACCCATCTCTCTAATTTCCTTTGGGCATCTTCATTAAGCATAATGTTACAAAATATTTGGTATTTTAAAAGCTCAGGCTTTGTATCAGAGAGCAATTTGAGATGGGTGAAAGCTCTGCTCAGGTACCCAAAGATGGGTACCTTCTCTTTTTATAGTTCTGGAATCAGCTCAGTCTCCACCACCAGAATCTGTACTAGGTATGATGTAATTATGGATAGACTCATTGGGCTGCCCGTGAGGCTATATGACAAGAGTCAGAACAAAAGACACTTGACTCATTATTTTTATTGTGTTAATTTCTAGACCAATCTCTTTTGAACCATCCTTGACTTCACTGAAAAATGGCATATATTTCTCTGGGGCTTGGTCCATAAATGTGGTGTCAAGGGTACAATATATTTGTGTGTAAAGGGAATTCCACTTCTGTTTGCATTCTGCAAAGAACATCTTGATGAGCCTCTATTGCTTTGCTTTGGCCACATGATGCTGAGGAGTTGAAAGCCATCGAGCAGAATTATGTTAAAGTCAATCAGTCCAACTTACTTGATAGTAACCCAATTTTCTTTTTTATCCTCTGCTGTCCATATCACATGACAAGTATGACCAGAGAGAAGAGAGAATAGAATGTCAGTGTGTTCTATCATCTTATTACTGCCCTGAAGTTGTTTCCTAGATCAGAATGAATAGGAATAATCTTCACTCTCACATCTCATTGGCTGAATCCCTGATAGAAAATGAATGATCACAGCCTAATCATGAACTTTCCATAGTATGTCCAGCTAGATGCAGACACTTGTAGACATTCAATGCCTCAGCTTACTTTCAGAGAATATGGTTATCCTCAGATGGTAAGTATGGAAAGGAGAATAATAAGGACAGAAGGAAAACAAGAGGTTTAATGGAGATCCCACACATTATATTGGGTTTGCTAGTTGCTATTACTGGCCTGCCCATTGGCTAAGTAGTCACAATTTCACCTCTACCTCTCCCTGTTGAAATTGTCATTAATGCTTCCAGTCTTTAAGATGATTAATCTGGAATAAAAAGTCATAACTACTGCATTTCTCCATGCTTTTCTTTAAAATATTTCATTTAAATCATGGGTTCAAGGAACTTGAGTAGTGTGTTCAACATTTATGTAAGGTTAGCCAATTAAAAAGCAAAAAGGGGGGAAAGGGAGTGGAGAATCTGATGTCCTTTGATGATTCAATATTTTCGAGACGTGTGATTAAATCATCATGACCTCTCCCTCCAATAATGAAGACACTAGCTATTCAAAGTCCTTTCAGAGTCATGGGGACAAAAGAACTCTTTATTTTGGAGCAAACCTGGAGGTAACACTCTTGAAACTTAGGTAGGTAATGCCCAATGGACAAATACTCAATTCGTTGACTGTTTTTGACTGGAGATCTTCAGAGTGTGGTAAAAAAAAAAAATGGCGCTTCTTAGACTTATCTGGAAACACCAAATCACCTATAAGATCTACAATGATTCAGGAGAAGGCTATAGTGAAGTCACTGGACCTCTTTGACTCATTTAATATTCCCATAACTTAGGAGATGAGGAAAAACATTCCAGATCCCAGAAGTTTCTGTGGATCCAACTGTTCTTCTCCTTTGTAGAAGAGATATTACATACATGTATTTTTTTTAATAAATTTTGTTGAAAGTTTCCAAATGAAAGTTTTACCTCATATTTCTATAGTTTTGTGGTTTGCAACATGCTTGATCTTCACAACAAAGCTGTGAAATTGGCGCTATTGTTATTCCCATATTACAGTTAAAACTGAGGCAAAGAGGTTCAGTGACCTCACTATAGTCTTTACTGATTCAGTGTAGATCTTAGGACCAAAAGGAGGGCAGTAAAAAAGGTCTGAGAACACAGCCAGAGAAAGGGAGGAGTAGCTGTGGCCTGGTAGCAAGAGTCACGATCATGACATTTCCCATTCTCAGCCCAATGAGGATACTGGTGAGGTAAAGGCTAGAGGGAAAAGCAGCAAGATAAGATGACTTTGTCATCAAAACTACTTGGTGCTGGCTGAGGAATAGAGTAGTGGACCAATGGAATAGATTGGGTACACAAGATTTAGTGGTCAATGACTGTAGTAATCTACTGTTTTATAAACCCAAAGACCCTAGTTTTGGGCATAAGAACTCACTATTTGACAAGAAACTGCTGGGAAAACTGGAATATAGTATGGCAGAAACTAGGCATAAGCCATCATCTAATGTCATACACCAATCAAATCTAAATGGGTGCACAATGTAGGTATAAAGGCTGATACTGTAAGCAATCTGGGGAAGCAAGGAATAGTTTACCTGTCAGATTTATGGAGTAGGGAAGACTTTATGACCAAACAAGAGTTAGACAGCATTATAAAATGCAAAATGAATAATCCTGATTACATTAAATTGAAAAGTTTCTGTACAAACAAAGCCAATGCAACCATGATTAAGAGGGAAGTGGGAAATTGGGAAAGAATTTTTACAATCAGTGTCTCTGAAAAAGGCCTCATTTCTAAAATATACAGAGATTTGAGTCAAATCTATAAGAATACAAGTTATTCCCCAATTGATAAATGGTCAAAGGATATGAAAAGGCAATTTTCAGAGGTGGAAATTAAAGATATCCATAAGCATATGAAAAATGCTCTAAATCACTATTTAGAGAAATGCAAATCAAAACAGCTCTGAAGGACCACATCTCACCAGTCAGATTGGCTAAGATGACATAATGAAAATGACAAATGCTGGAGAGGATGTGGAAAAATTGGAACACTAATGCATTGTTGGTGGAGTTGTGAACTGATTCAACCATTCTGGAGAGCAATCTGGAACTATGTCCAAAGGGCTATAAATGATTACATACTCCTTGACCCCAGTAATACTACTTCTAGGGTTGTATCCCAAAGAGATCATAGAAGTCAGAGGAAGACACATATGTATAAAAATATTTATTGCAGCTCTCTTTGTGGTGGAAAAAAATTGGAAATTAAGGGGATGCCCATCAATTGGGGAATACAAGTTGTGGTATATGAATCTAATGGAGTATTATTGTACTATAAGAAATGAGAAGCAGATGGACTTCATATTCACCTGGAGAGGCTTATGCAAACTGATGCTAAGTGAGTAAAGCAGACCCAGGAAAAATTTGTACACAATCACAGACACATCATATGTGTGATGACCAACTTTGACAAACTGGACTCTTCTCAGCAACGCACAGTTATAGACAACTTTAAAAGTCTCAGCATGGAAGGAGACATCTACATTCAGAGAAAGATCTAGAAAGAACAGAGTTTAAATGCAGACGGAAGCAAACTACATGCTTTCTTTTCCATATTTGGTTTTGTTTCCTCTTTCCCATTATTCATTCCATAAGTTACAACCCTTCTTTACAACCAGACTAATGTCCAGTGTGAAAGTATTTGCAGATCCCATACCTGATTGCACACCGCCATGGGGGGCGGGGGGAGGAGAAGGAGGGGGGAAAATTTGAAACTCAAGGGATTGTGGAACTGAATCTTGTGAACTAAAAGTAAATAAACAAATCAACTAAATAAAAAGAAAGCTGTGACTGCTTTTGGCTTTGATTGTGGATGCTCGGTCAGGAGACTGGAGTGCTGAGGAGAAACAAATCCGTATTTCAGGAAATGTGGAGAATTGGTCTCCCTTATCCCATTGCCCTGCCTTAGTTCATGAGGTGCTACTCCTCCCCATTTCGAAGCACAGACTTTCATTCTCTATATAATTACAGTGGCTTCCTCTAACCTTACTTCTCGTAAATACCAGTGGCTAACACATTCCTCTGTGTTTCCTTCTCTCTGTGTGGGGTGAGAGGGTGTGGAGCAGCTCTCAGATCAACATGGGAGAGAGTGTGTGATCTTTCCTAATGTTGGGCTGGAAGCCAAGCCAAGGGCCCATTTACTTTCCTCCCCAAATCCTGGATATTCAGGTCTGCCCTCATCAGAACTCAGGCTTCATCTGCTGGCCACATCCTGCCATACAAAGCAGACTCCCCAAATAAAGGTTCTCCAGATACTAAATGATCTGCAGTTGTTTTCAGTGTTACCTATGGATGAGCATAGGTAGAGAATACGTAAAGCCACTGCCAGATAATGAACTCTTGGAGGGCACATTTCCTGAGAGGCTTTAAATCACGGCATTCAGAAGAAGGCAAGGATGGCTCTGAACATGGGAGATAATCAATCATAGGTGTAAAGAGCATAATTGAATCATGTCATCATATCGACAGAGAAAAGGCATTTTAAAAAATCAGCCCACGCTGATGAGAAAGCACAGAAAGAACACAAGAAAGAGCTTTCACTTAATGACATTTCCAAAAATCAAAAGACAGACGAGAGCCAGCATCACCTGCGGCAGATTTCCACTTTCTAGTGACTTGCCTATCTAGGTACAAAACAAGGGTGCCCACTGATACCTCTCACTGTCTAAATATTGCGCAAAGGTTTGAGATGAGGAGACTCAAAAATGGAGCCTGGAATAGAAAGGACATAAGGTAAAGGTTAAAATATCACTATGGGCAAAAGCCAGGATCAAACTTTGTCATCAAAGGACTCAATAAGTACAAAGAAAAACAAAAGTTCATCGTCCAAAGTAGCCAGCTAGAATCCAAACCAAAAACGTATTCTTATATACCAGTAACAAACAGCGAGAAGAAGTGAGGGAAATGATAGTGACAAGACTCGGTAAATGTTGGAGGGGAGAGAGCAGTAGAGCTGGTGGAGTGCCAGGAAGTTGTACAGCAATCTCCCCTTTGAAAACTTTTCTAAACAGATCTTGAAAATGCAATAGACCAAATCCTGATATGGCAGTTCAGAAAAAAGGTCCAGTCACTCAACTGTCTACCACAGCTCAGCATAGAGAGATAAACAAAGAGATCTGTGGACACTGGGTACAGAGAGTGGGTCAAGAGCATCAGCAGCGAGTGGCTGCGGGCACCAGGGCAAGAGGAGGTCTCAGACTCATAGCTTGACAGCCCCTCATTCATACCAAGGGACTGTGATGGGAACAATGGACAACTGGCAGTTTTGCCTCCTATTATTCATTTTTGCGTCATGGACCCAAGGGAAATTGAGGAGATCTGTGCACAGGGGAGGTATTCCTGCCTAGGCAAGCTTTGGATAGTAAACCTTTTACCTAGCAAGGAAGATGTTCTGAAATAGAGTGTTTTAGATTATTGGTACAGAGCAGGATCTCGTTCCCAGCATCCAACCCAGGCTGCAGAGAAATAACCAATGCCTTATATCTGGAACCAAAAGAGACTCCACAAGGAGAGAACAAGCCTTTATTAAGTACCTATGAGGCATCTAGGTGGTGCAGTGGGTAAAGGTATAGGGCCTGAAGCCAAAAAGAACTGAATTCAAACCCGACCACAGACACTAGCTGTGTGACCCTGGCCAAGTCATTCAACCCTGTCTGTCTCAGTTACTTATCTGTAAAATGAGCTGGAGAAGGACGTATTAAACCACTGAAGTATCTTTGCCCAGAAAACCTCAAATTGGATCACAAAGAGTCAAACACGACTAAAACAGACGAAACAACAACATCTTTAGAATTATTTTTTGAAGTGACAATGAATTGGAATGGCCATAAATTGTGGAGCGTATGAGCAAGTTAGGTCATAGAAATATGATGGCCTCTGATTGTACCAAACCCTTATCAGCATAATGACCAAGAGGTCATTCTATTCAAGAGAACTAGTGATGAAACATGCTACTCACCTCACAGTGGAAGGGAAGAACTCTGAACACAGAACAAGATGAAGGTTATTGTGGCTGTCATTGGTGTTGTTCTTGTCATCTGACATGGCCAACATGAAAAGTGATTTTGATTGATCATATATGTTTGCAATGGAGAAAAAAAAAGAAATATGGGGGAAAGGATAGCAATGTATCCATGATGACAACATGTTTTTGAGGAAAAGAACCAAATACTTAAGAAAAAGGTAAATGAAGATCCAACCAGTTTAAATGAAATTTCTTGTAGAAAATATTTCAAAAATTAGAGGGCAGCTAGAAGATCCAGTGAATAGAGCACTGACCCTAGAGTCAGGAGGACCTGAGGTCAAATCTGGCCTCAGAGACTTGACACTTAGCAGCTGTGTGACCGTGGGCAAGTCATTTAACCCCAATTGCCTTGTCTTCCCCTCTCAAAAAAAAATTAATATATGTTTCATGTAATGCAAATTAAATTAATGACATCATTGCATTGAGATTCAGAAAAATATATAGTGAAATCAATATGGAAAAAACAATAAAATGAGTTTATTATGTATATGCAAATATGTATGTATACATATATACACACATATAATGTCATTGACAATATTTGGAGAATTGTGGCTTCTGGACATTGAAATAAATTTTAAAAGGTAAATTATCAAAAAATCTTCCTCATTCTTGGAAGGATGGGGGGGTGGGGAGAGTTCATATATGAACAGCCAAGAAGAACATAATGAGCTATAGAATGAGTTACAAGTGAGTTTCTAGTGATAAAAGAAATCTATCTTTTGTAATAAAGATGATTAAATGTAAAATGACAAAACAGTCATTCAAGAAATAAAATAAAATTAAGTGGGGGAAATTCACTTAAATTATTTTAATATATCTATTTACATATAAATATACCTTTTTACTTATTTTTCAAGTAAAAAGTATTTTTTTGATTAGTCTCCCTCTCCTACTGTTTCCTCATTGAGCAAATTAAAAGAACATTCCCTCAAATATCTATGTATTTCAGCAAACTCCCTACATTAACCGTGTCCAAAAGGTGAAAGGTCTCTTTCTTCATTTTAAGTTCACCACTTTTTGGAAAGGAAGATGAGGGGTGTGTTTCATCCTCATCATTTTGCTGTTCAGATGTTTCCTTCCTTTTTGATTCCTGATGGCCCCATCTTTTGGGTTTTCTTGGCAAAGATATGGAAGTGACTTGCCACTTCCTTCTCCAGTTCATTTAACTGATGAGGAAACTGAGAGAAAGATGTTAAGAGACTTCTCCACGGTCATAGAGCTAGTGCATGCATGAGATGAGATTTGAACTCAGGTCTTCCTGGCACCAAGCCCCCCCCTATCCACTTTGTCACCAAGTTACTCTTTCATTATTTTGCTGATTGTTTATCACTGCCTTGATTAGAGTTTTCTAAGCTATTTTTTCCTACAATTTTGTCATTGTATAAACTGTAGAAATTGCTCTGTGAAGAACTGGGCTTGGTGCCAGACAGGCACATAGATGAGCCTCTGACCTCAGGAAACTTGTAATCTAGAGGAAGATCAGACAAAATGAAACAACAACTATAACTCCACAGAGCCTCCTTGTTTCCATGCATGTGTTCGTTCAGTTATCTACACACTCATTCCTAGTCAGGGTGTTCAAAAGAGACTTTTCTGAGTAGAGTAGGTAGCAACTGAATTCTAAAGGAAAGGAGGAAGGGAGGGAGAAAAAGAGGGAGGAAGGAAGGAAGGAAGGAAGGAAGGAAGGAAGGAAGGAAGGAAAGA
>CM053581.1:585106733-585125769 GCA_028627135.1 Pseudochirops cupreus
CAAGGATCAGCCAGGCCATGAACAAACAAAGTCTTATCCTGGTCATGCTTCTTCAGGCAAGCCCTCTCAGCCTTCCAGGCAGCCTTCCAGGCAAGCCCTCTCAGCCTTCTGGGCAGCCTTCCATGTGGGCCCTCTCAGCCTTCAAGGTGGCCCTCACCAGATTCTGGTCTCAGGAAAACTCCATCTCAGTTCTCAGCTTCCAGATGCTAGGAGAGAAACTCTCCCTCTCTCCCTCTCTCTCTCAGCCAGCTTCAGTCTCCACAATTCTTCCTTCAGCAGGAGCAGAGTTCCAATTCTGTCCCTCTGTCTCTGCAATTCTTGCTTATGTATACACTTCAGCCGATCCCCTTCTTCCACATCAACAAGGGCTCAGCCAATCCCCTTCTTCCACATCAACAGGGGAATTCATGCCTTCTTAACAGTGGGACAGAGTTTGCACCTTCCACACTTAGCACTTAAGTGCTAAGTATCCTGCTAAACTGATTATTATTACAGCTTCTGAAAATCAATGAGAGCTAAGACTTTGCCCACCAACTGAAGGGAAGATGTGCCTAGAACAGGAACCCTCCTCTACTTCTTAGTCCTGACTGTGATCATCTTCTCTGAAACTATATGCCAAGGAATATGATATTAAACTCAATTTGACCCAAGGCATATAATATACTTGTCTGGCTCAGATCTGGCACCTTCATGCTTCCTTTTATTGTATTTTTTTTCAAGGTTGTGGAGAGGACTCGTGTTTGGTGAGGGTACCTGCCTTCTCAACTCCCAGATCTAGCTGGGGTACTGAGAGGGTGAGTGAGTGCTGCCTTGCCTAAGGGCACACAGTATTTATCAGAGACAGGACTAAAACTAAAGTCTTGCTAATTCCAAGGCCTTCCTCAATTCCATCCATGGCATCATGCCACCTCTTTCTAAATTTGTGTTGCAATGTCAACCTCCAAGATTTTGTGTTGTAAAGGCAACTTCCAAGGTTTAGATTTCCAGCATAGTAAACCCCATTTACTCAGCAAAACATTCACAGAACAGAGAAAGTCAAAATACAGTGCAACTCATTCATTTAGCAAGTTCTCAATTCAATTGCAAAGTACCAAGGTCCAGGTATCCTACCCCTAGATCAGTAGCCCACTCCTGGGCAGTACATTCATTTAATCTCTTCTCAAATGGAGAATAGTTTCCAATCATAAACAAAGTACATTCATTTAGTCAATCACAGAGCACAAAAAGGCCAAAGGTTTCCCACCCCTGGACACTACTGAATTACAATACCATCCATTAACACCAAGCACTTTCTCAAAAGGGGCAGAAGAGCACAAAAGGCCATCCACCCTTAAGTTACAACAAGGTTAAGATATCATCTCAGCATTGAAAACCCAAAGAAAGACCCTTCTGTAGTCTTGACTAGAGGGAAGCCCTCAGAAATCTCAGTTCCTGGGGAGACAAGGCTCATCAGACCCATAGCCAGTGTCCTTATCATGTCACTCTCTGCCTGTAGAACAGTCCCAGAACCCCTGAAAACATCAGCAAGTCCCTCTTCCAGGATTTCTTTAAACATACCACAAGGAAATCCTCCTTCAGGGCTTCTGAACCAACAGCAAGGTTCCAGGACCTCTGCAACAGCAGCACTGTCATTCACCAGCAGGTGAATCTGGCAAAACAACGTCAAAACAGACAAACAAAATACCGCAGCCATGCCTCCTCAGTTCTCGGCAGTTCCAGGTGGCAGTTCTCAAAAGTCCTGGGCAGCTCCAACAGGCCCTCAGCAGTCTTTCTCTCAGCAACTCAGGTTCCACGATACTGGATATTGCTCTCCAAAAGTCCTTCTGGTCTTCTCTTGGCTTGGGCTTCTCTCCCAATTCATGGCTCCTCCCAGTTCAGCCCTTTCTCTTCATGTCAACAAGTCCATCTCACAAGTGGGATTCACAATCTCTGGGTTTTAACACTCAACCCAAAAACCAAGCCAATACAGGGGCATCTCCAAATTCCATTACCATTACGTGTGTCTGTAAAGTAGTGGGGTCTATGCTGGGGGTAGGGGTGGGGAGAGGAAGGGAAGGAGGTCAGTCAGAAGGAAAGGCGTCTGGAGAAGTAAATGATCATCAGAATCATAGTGGTAGAAGGGACACAATTGCTTCATCACATATGTAAGAAACTGAGGCTTAGAGAGTAGGAGACACCCAATATCAAAAAAGTCGACTTCCCTTTCATGCGGTATTGTTATTGTTATGATTGTAACAAATCAAATTATGCCCATATTGGCACTGCCCATAATGAAGAAAAAAACCTCCCACTTCAGCAGGTTGCAAAATACTGCACACGTCATTATGGTTCATCTAAGCTGTATCCCTACTGTGAAAAAAAAAAGACCGAGGTTCTGATCCATTGAACCTCTGAGAACACTCCCATTCCAGGGTGGGAGTGAGGGCAGGAAGGTAAGAAGTGGCAGACACTGGACTGAACTCAACTCTGTCTCACTCCACACCACCCACGAGTGCTGGAGCTCCAGGTGAGTGTGTTGCCTCCAGGGTTCTCAACAATCACTTCTCCTTCCTTCACGTGTGAAAAGACCAACAAATCAGAGAAAACAATTCCCATGCTAGAGAAGAGTCAACCATCTACAGGATGTTGAATTAGAAATGACCACAATGCATTTTTTTAGCTTTACAAAAAATGGAGAGGAGGGAATGCTGGGAAGAGGGTGGAGTGAGAGGTAACTTCAGTTCAGCTCTACCCATGTTACACAAACTACCACATGCCTCACTGTGCACCTCATATACAGCACATCTCTGTGCAGAGGTGGGAGGCATGCTACCTTGTTGGACCTCAGGATTTATGAGTGGTCATTGAAATGATCAGAGTTCTGACTCTACTAATTATCTGTGACTGTCATTTGAGTAACCAGGTCTGAGTGAGAAGGAGTTAAGCTGGTGGGAGTAATTTAACTGTGTCCTCCCCCTCAAGATCTGTCAGGGAAAGTGAAATGTATTTGGAACCTCAATTATATCCAGATCAGAAATCTCTCCATTAAACACATGGGTCGGACATGGCTATCCTAGATGTCCAAATAGACAGATGCAGATATTCCATAAGAAACTAAAGAAATAATTATGATATTACATTATAAAAATGAACGATGACTAGCTGGCAGAGTAAATGTATATATCCTGTAAAACTGAGCCTATGTGTGTACATGTATGTGTTGATATATACACAGATACTCATACGTGCATGCACAAAACTATGTATAGATTATGTAAGTACATACACACATATATCCATGCATGTGTATATATGCGACTATATGAATAAACGCTATGTGTGTATATGTGTGTATACACATATATACACAGTGTGTGCATATACATATATACAGAGAGAGTGCATGTGCACTTATACACATATAGTATTGTGTACATGCATTTGCATGTATATACATATCCACATGTGTGTGGATATATGTGTGCATTTCTATCTATATTATATTGATATGTACACATATATACACACGTGCATATGTTTGTATATAGATGCACACATGTATATGCACATGTGTGTATGTGTGTATAGACATACACAGGTTTGGAAAAATAGAAGGATTTAAAATCCTTCTTAAGTGCCCAGAGGTGAGCTGCAGGCTCAAATTACGAACTGACCAAACAGCAAAACTGAAATACTTTCATGTAAAAATAACAAAGAGATACTTTTTTTTTTTGCTTTTTTAATGTGGCCAAGATACACGAGGACATACATGGGGTGTGGGAGGGTGGCCAGTTTTATTTTCTTAGAGGACAAAACAATTCTACTTGGGAGGGGGGGTTACATGTTTCGGGACATAAGTCTCTATAAGATACAGCCATGCATGCCGCTGTTAAATCACAAAAGGAAAGAGGAAGCAGTCAGGTATCCGGAAATTTGCAGCTGAGGATGAACAAGGAGCTCTCAATCGAGAAGGAAAGTGCAGTAATATTCAACAGGATAAGTCAGAATGAAGAAGGCGAAGGAGAAGAACCGCGCGCCCTCATGGCCCACACCTGCTGGGCTCTCCCGGGGCCGCCTCCACCGGCGCATGGTGTCCTCAGGAAGAGAGGGCCAGAAACCCCAGGAAGGTGAAGGAAATGAGTGGAGTGAAACGTCACTTTTTGGAAAGCGGGTGCTAATTGATATCCCTAAAACAGGGCAAGAGATGGGGAGAATTAGGTCCCTGGCGTTGAGCTGACACACAGAAGAAAGGAAATGATCACGAAAACAAATGAAAACGCCTGCAATTGGGCCGCGCGAGGGAGAGGACAGAGAACAAGCCGGTTTAGATTAGAGGAAAGACAGCAAATGTTCGACTAAACGCTGGCTTAAGAGGAGCGTCCGATAGAGCAGAGCGCCGGGCTTGGCGTCGGGCAGAGCTGAGTCCGAATCTGAGCCCACACACTCACCAGCTGCGCGACCCTGGGCCTGTCACCTAAATTCCGTCCGGTTTAGTTTCCTCATCTGTAAAATGGGAAACACAATAGTGGTGGTGATGATGACGGCTCTAACAGCAACATTTCTGCATGACTTTCGATGTGCCGGGTCCTGTGCCGAGAGCTTTGCGGTTATCACGTCATTTGATCCTCATAACAACCCTGAGAGCCCTTGTTATTATCCCCGCTTCATACTTGAGCAAACTGAGGCAAACAGAGGTTAAGCGACTGAGCTAGTATCCCACAGCTGGCGAGTGTATGAGACTAAGCTTAAACCCAGGTCTTCCTCACTTTAATTCCAGACGTTTATTCTTCAGGCTGACTAGCTGCCTCTCAAAGCACTACCCTCCAGGTCTGTGGTGAGGATGAGATGAGATAGCATTTGGGAAGTACTTTGCAAACATTAAAGCACTACATACACAATAATGAGGCAATTTTGTTGTTAAAGGTATTATATTACACCCCCATCATGTCATGGGAAGAAACAAGCATTTGATAATTATAACCCCACATAGGAAAAAAAAATACATTATGCAGGAATTGATGAATAGAAAACCCTAACATGGTCAGCAACTTATCTGGCATAAGAAATGCATAAAACCATAGAGATCAAGGACTTTGGGATCACATGACCAGCTACCTGAAGGACTCAACATTGTTTCTGACCCTTGTAACCTCTCCAACGTAGTGCTTTTGTACTAGTTACACCACTTCCATTGTTTCCATGATCTAGAACACCAAAAACACAAGCAAGACAAAAATTTTATCACGTAAGGGCAGACAAGGACAGCAAAGCTCAGTCTTCTCCTAAGTGCTTCCTCACCACCCTTTCTCCACTGTCCCTGACGCTCCAGCAGAAAGGCTGCATAAACATGCCCAATCACATCAAATAGAACTCAGTTCTAACCATGGTCTCTTCTACCTCATTCCTGCTTCCCCAGGGTCATGGAGATGCAACCTCCAAAAAACAAAAATTTGTCTAGGTTCTTATCACAATATGGCAGCACTCCATGCCACCGTGTCAGAGGAGAAAGGAAAAGAGTCAATGGGGGCAGGATGGTGAGCTTGGAAAGTTGTATGCTTAATTAAACCTGAGATAAAGAGTGCAACATCCAGCTGTAGCTAGTCCTGCCCCCCAGACATCATCTGGGCCAGAAACTGAGGGAGAATCATGATGTGCCCCATAGGAGAGGAGGCTGAGATATCTTAAGGCCCAGAAATTTTTCAGAGAAACTAACATCAGAGGAGAAAGAGTCAAAAAAATGAGCAATAGGAGAAAATAGGGAGGGGACAATATCTAAATTACCAAATATCTCAAGAGGAAGAAAACTTAAAAATCTTTGATATCTGCAGATAAACAAACAGGAGAAATATTAATAGCAGAATGATATGACCTCCAAATAAAGGAAATGATTTCAGGCATCTATAAATAAGTGTCATAAAATAAAAGAGAATGAATCAACACCTGATGAGGCAGAGAACCATGCAGATTGCCAAGGAAGAGTGTTCCTACTACTGGTTATCCCTGAATGGGTCAGAAGAGAAATTAGAATTGTGATAGCAAAATTTATGCCTACACAGCAGAAATAATTGGCAGAAAGGGAGGGGGGGCGGGGAACTTGAATCATTGTGGCAAACCTCAGTGAGGGAAAGAGAGAAGAAGGGGGAGGGAGAGAGAGAGCGAGCACTGTCTTTACTTGGAATATAAATGCATGGGAGTAAAGGATAAACTAGAAGAAGCAAAACAAGTGATCTCAATAAAATAATGATGTTTATATATTTATGCAAGCAAAACATATTGTTTTTTTTTAAAAGAAGGAATAGACACAAATTAAGTATTTTAATTCATCCAGAGAACATGCCACATCAAAAGACCTGAAGATTCAAATCCAAGAAATAAGAGAAAACATGCCAGACCATCTGAAACTAGACCAAATACATGCCAACCACAAGAATTCATACATTGCCTCAAGAGAAAAAAACACACTTTGAACTCCATAGTGTTTAAAACAAACAATGTTGTTGAGAAACCAGCTCTGCAGTTGACCAGGAGAAAGATTTTCAAATATAAAGGAAAGGATATCTGAAAGGCATCAAACTAGTCTGTATACAACAGAAAATGCAAGAGAAAATGGAATAGTGTACTAAGAAGTGCAACGGAGCTCACAGTGTAGCCCAAGGTGACCTACCTTACAAATCCAGTGTAGACACAAATGGAAAAAAAAAAAAGATGAACATTCTATAGAAAGGTATTTGAGATGTTCCTAGGAGGAAAACTCGTTCTGGAGAGATTTTCTACTTCTCAAATACCCAGACTACAGAAATACAAGGGATAAACAAATAATGCAATCAAATACAATAGCAAAGTGACGACATTCAGCCCAGTAAGACAACTCTTTTATGTACGTGAGGAGATGAGGAAGAAAGACATCAAACAGAGGTAACAGCAGAGATATAGATCAAATATATCATAGACTAAACCTCCTAACACTATGCTGGCAAGTAAATCAACTTTTCTTATGGGAATAAATTGCAGAATGGGAAAATCTTTTGCCTCTTTTTGTATCCTCAGTACTCAGTACAGTGCCTGGCACATAGCAGGTCCTTATTAAACATGGGTTGATTGATCAATTCATATTAAGATGGTACATAAAAGCAGCAGTAAGGAGATACAGCAGAATATGTGATGCATCCTAACCAAGCCAAATGCACACAAGGAAGGGAAAATAACCACTGTAATATGTCAGGAAGAAGAGTGCCTACAGAAGAATAAGGAAGGAAGAAAAGGAGGGATTGAAAGGGGGAAAAGGAAAAAGTGAGCCTTTGTTTCAGCAGAGGAAGAGAATACAGTTGATGAAAGCTCCTGATGGAAAAGGGAAGTATTCTATAAAGCAAAATGGGGGACTGCCAATGAGTGTTATCTGCAAGGTTTTGATGCTCGGAGAGGCCACTGAGCCTGTCTCAGAAGAAGAGGAATCATAGGTCTTGGGGTCAGTGGATGCACAGAAGAGTGGAAAGGTTTGGATGCAGGGAGGAGATTTTGAGGCAAAGGGAAAAAAAAAGAAATGACGAAAGGGAGAGTAAAGATCAGTAATTAACTACAGAGTCAGGGACATATGAAGATGTTTACCCTGGGGCATTATTCTCTCTATCACCTTCAATAGAAAATATTGAATATATTGATAGAACTGACATTTTATAAGACTGAATCACATCAGAAAAAAATGAGACTATGGGTTAATATTTACTAGAGAATAACTGTTTCAACAAAAGAACCCATAATGGTAGCTCAAATATTTCAGTTACACGAGAAATACAGAGAATTAAGGACTACATTAGCATGAGGACAATAAATCAAAGACTAGATGCTAGAATGGACAAAAAGATGAAAAAAAATGAAAATGAGAGATGTATTTCTTTAGAAAAAGGCACAATGAAGTTAAAAACAAAAGTAATGAGCAAAATAGATTGAAGGGGATTCTACTTGATGACTTAAAGGGGGGAAAAAGAGGGATTTTAAAAAAACTAGATGAAAACAGAAAAGAAAATGAACTAATAGGCAAATTTCCAAAACCAAGAAATAGGGGAGGGAGGAGTTGAGTGAGGGAGAGAGAACTGGTTGGAATTGAATGGCCTTAAAATAGTTAAAGCTAAAATAACAAAAAAGATATCACAATGTATTTACAATGGAAGAGGGGGGAAATACTAACTCAGAGGAAAAGACAATATTAGAGGCAAATGGAGAAAAGGAAAGACCTAACTTTCGTAACTTTTGATGTCAATGGATTAAATAACATATTAAAAAAAGAAATGTGGTGAAATATTGGATAAGAAAATGAAACCTCACAAGTTGTTGCTTACAAGAGACATATTATTAAAAGATGTGTAAAAAATAAAAATGAGGGACTAAAAAAATATTACTATATATCAAGTGAATTTTTAAAAATAGGAATTATAATCCTGCTATTAAGCCAAGCAAAAACAAACATTCAAAACATAAAAATGGCTAAAGAAACACACACACAAAAAAATCATCTATATATCCGGAAAGGAAATAGATGTCAAATTATTATCAACATTGCACTTATATGCTGCACATGCCTTGGCATACAAATTCATAAAGGAAACATTAAATAAGCTAAAAGAATACAGACTAAGAAAATAGGTATAAGAGATTTTACGTAATTCTTTCAGTTTTGGTTAAGACTAACCGAAAGATAAAACCAATGGAAAATGTAGAATTGAACAAAATTCTGGGAAAAGTACAAGTAAAAGAATAATTAGCTATATCAACTGAGAGTACAATAGAACATACATATTCTCAGCACCACATGGAACTTTTACAAAATTTTGTTAGGATGCATATAGGTAGAACAAACAAATGTAAAGATAAAAGTAGTAAACATATCTATTATAGATCATGAAGCAATAAAAATAGTAATTGCTTTGGGGAGTACAAATAAAAGACACAGATTCAACTTGAGATTTAATGATAAGATATGAAAAAGACAATTGAGTTGATCAAAGAATAGATAAAAAATAATTATTAATTTTGTAAAACAAAGGTTAATGATGTAGTTAAAGCAGCTCCTGGGGGGAAAGTAATATGTCTATAAACATAATATGAAAAAGAAAATTAATGAACTGAAAATGCATTTTTTAAAAATAAGTAACCAACAAGCAAGCAAACAATGTAAGTACAAAAGAGGAGCTATTCAAAATTAGAGGAGAAATAACTGAAAATCAAGGAAAAAACTAGAGAAATTATTACTAAAATTCAAAGTTGGTTCTTTGAAAAGACTAATAAGATGGAGAAATCTTTATTCAACTTGACTAAAAAGAAGACAGAAATTAAAATCGCCAAAATAATAAATATATCAAACACAGTCACACGCTAGAACAAAAAGTGAGAATACCAAAGAAAGGGTTAGTTGAAAAGTATGAAGTTCTCAGATTGAGAGAAAACTAAATGGAAATTATTAAGCAAGTGTTAGAAAAGTAAATAGAATTAGTTGTAAAGGAACTATGACGTGGCTGAAGGAAGGGCAGGCTTTATTGGATCCACAGGAAAATTCTATCAAATGTGCAAAGAAAAATTAGTAACCGTTTGCTCTTGTTTAGTTGTTTCAGTTGTATCTGACTCTTTGTGAGCCCATTTATGGTTTTCTTGGCAAAGATACTGGAATGCTTTGCCATTTCTTTTTCTAGCTCATTTTATGGAAGAGAAAACTGAGGCAAACAAGATTAAGTGACTTACCCAAGGACACACAGTTGGTAAGTGTTTTATGCTGGATTTGAATTTAGGTCTTTCTCACTCCAGGACTAGTGCTCTATCTACTATACCACCTGTATGCCCAATCAGTATCTATACGAGGGTGGATGGGGAACCTGAGGTTTTGAGGCCATATGTGGCCCTCTAGGTCCTCAAGTATGGTCCTTTGACTAAATCCAGTCTTCACAAAACAAATCCTAAAAACTCTGAAAGAAAATGCTCTACTGGAATCATTTTATTATAGTCTTAATACCTAAACCATGCAAATTGCACAAAAGAAGTTATACACCATTTGTATTAATAAACGCTGACTCAAATATTTAAACAAAGTCAAATCAAACAAATAGAAAAATTATTTATTATAAATAAATGGGAGTTATGCCAGGGTTGTAAGAATGCCTCAACATGAAGAAAACTATCAACACGAGTAATTATATCAGATACAAATATAATTGAAACCATATATTTATCTCAATAAATGTATAAAAAGCCTTTGACAAAATACAGTAGTCATTTATGCTAAAAATTGTGCGAAGTATAAAAACAGGAAGGTGTTTTGTTTAATATCACAAAAAGTATCTGAACCCAAAACAGTCTTCACAAGCAAGTTGGATATACTAGAACCTTTTTTTAAAAAAATAAATATAAGAGTAAAGCACAGATAACAACTCTCCTTAATATTATTTGATAGAGTTCTGGATATATTGATAACAACAAGAAAAAAAGGGAAAAAAAATAAAGGATGAGATAGGTAAAGAGAAGATAAAGGTATCAATACTTGATGATAATATGATGGAGTACAGAGCTTGGAAATTTTTAGAGAATTAGCAAGGGTACTAATCTAGACAATTAACAATTAATAGTATTAGCAAAATTCCATGCTGCAAAATGAGCTCTCAAAAAATCAATTTTATGGGCAAAGCCAAAATGGCAGAATGAAGGAAGGGATTAGCCTGAGATCCTTCCCAAACCATTCTAAATAGCTTTAAATAATGACTTTAAACAAATTCTAGAGGAGCAGAACCCACAAAAAGACAGACTGAAACAATTTTCCAGTCCAAGAAAACTTAGAAGGTCGGCAGGAAAGGTCTGTTGTAGCAAGGTGAGAGAAGAGCCTAATCCAACAAAGGCTATGCCAGAGCAGCTTGGGCCCCAGCAAACCACAAGTAGGCCTTGAGAACCACTGAAGCAGAAGCATCAGCTGCTTCTGGAGCTCTCAGTCCAGGCAATAAGGGGGCATCAAACAACTGGGCAGAAGGAGATTACAGGCATCTCTTTGCTAGCACTGAGACAGGACTCTCGGTCGTTTTGCCCATATTCAGATCCAGGTCTCAGTCCTGGGTGGCAGTCCCAGGGAGAGAAGGAGCTCTAGCAGACATAGTGAAGTGGGGATCCTTTTCACAGTCCCAGGGCAAAAAAAAAAAGTGCTTGTGGTCACTCACAGACCAGAGCACAAGCCAGGACAATAGTAAACACATCTCTCCTTACATCATACCACTTAGGAAGAACTGAAAACTTACAGGTCCTTAAAAGTATCCCTGAAAACAGCTGTAAAAAACCTCTGAAGCTTGGGACGGTCTACTCTTTACCCTGGAAGCAGAGCCCTCCTTTAAAAAAAAAAGTCAAGTAATAGGATAGGAAAAAGAGCAAACAAGTGGAAAAAAAAAATCTGACCAGAGAAAATTACTATAGTGACTATCTCTATATCTACTTCTAATTACTTAGGTGATGAGGAAGATGGAAACACATACTCAGAGGAAGATTGTGAAGTCAAAGCTCCTGCATCCAAAGCCTCCAAGAAAAATATGACTTGGCCTCAGGCAATGGAAGAGCTCAAAAATGATTTTGAAAATCTAGTAAGATCAGTAGAGGAAAAATTGGAAAGAGAAATGAGAGTGATGCGAGAAAGTCATTAAAAAGGATTCAACAGCTTGGGAAAGGAGACAAAAAATACTAAAGAAAATAACACCTTAAAAAATAGACTTAAGTCAAATACTAAGAGATACAAAAAGTCAATGAGGGGAAGAATGCATTGAAAAGTAGAATTGACCAAATGGAAAAAGAGACACAAAAATTCACTGAAGAAAAAAAAAATTCCTTAATAAGTAGAATTGAGTAAATTAAAACTAATGACTTTATGAGAAATCAAAAAACAATTTTAAAAAACCCAAAAGAATGAAAAATTAGAAGACAACATGAAATATCTCACTGGAAAAACAACTGATCTGGAAAACAGATCCAGGAGAGATAACTTAAAAATTAGTGGACTATATGAAAGACATGTTTAAATAAAAGACTTAGCATCTTTCAAAAATTAGCAAGGGAAACTGTCCTGATATTTTAGAATCAGAGGTAAAACAGTAATTTAGAATAGAATCCTCTGATCCCTTCCAGAAAGAGATCCCAAAATGAAAACTCCCAGGAATATTGCAGCCAGATATTCTAGCTTCAATGTCAAGAAGAAAGTATTTCAAGCAGCCAGAAAAAAAAAATCCAGTATTGTGGAGCCACACTTAGGATAGCACAAGATTTATCAGCTTCTACATTAAAGGATCAGACGACTTGGAATATGATATTACACCAAGAATCACCTATCCAGCAAGACTGACTACAATTGTTTGGGGGCTGGGGTGTTGGGGGATGGGGGTGGACATTCAGTGAAATAGAAGACTTTCAAGAATTCTTGATGAAAAAACCAGAGATGAATAGAAAATATGACTTTCAAATACAAGGCTCAAATAAAAGAGAAGCATAAAAGGGTCAGCAGGAAAAGGAAATCATAAGGGTGCAATGAGGTTATACTGTGAAGATAATATTTGTAACTCATAAGAACTTTCTCAATATTTGGGCAGGTAGGAATATATATAGACAGAGGGCAGAAGTGTGAACTGAATATGAGGGGATAATAGCTAAAAATATAAAATTAAATCATGGGAGAAAAGGAAAGGGAGAGATAGAATAGGGTAAATTATCTCTCATCAAGGCATGAAAACAGTGTTTATAGTGGAGGGGAAGATGGGGAAGGTGTGGGAGAGTGAGTGAACCTTATGGTCATCAAAATTGGCACAAAGAATGAATAATATACACATGCAATTTGGTATAGAAATCTATCTTATCTTACAGGAAAGTAGGAGGGGGTAGACCTCAGAGATGTGGGAGGGGAGATATAAGGAAGGAGAAATTGCACAAGCAGGTAGTCAGAAACAGAATCTTTTTGAGAAGAGACAGAATGAATGGAGAGGGAAAATAAAATAGAGTAAGGGATAATAGGATGGAGAGAAATACAGTTAGCAATGGTAAGTGTAAAAAAAAATTGAAGCAGATTTCTCTGATAAAGTCCACATTTCTAAAACATGTAGAAAACTGAATCAAACTTATAAAAAATGAGTGTCATTCCCCAAATGATAAATGATTAAAATATATGATCAGTTTTCAGATGAATTCATCGAAGCTATCTATAGCAATATGAAAAAAAAATACTAGAACTTACTATTGATTGGAGAAATGCAAATTAAAACAATTCTTAGTTACTGTTTCATATCTATTTGATTGACTAATAGGACAGAAAAGGAAAATGACAAATGTTGGAGGGAATGTGGGAAAAGTGGGATATTAATGAACTATTGGTGGAGTTGTGACCTGATTCAACCATTCCATAGAGCAATTTGGAACTATGCCCAAAGGGCTAGAAAGCTATGCATACCCTTTGACCTAGCTACACACTACTAGTTCTGCATCCCAAAAAACATAAAAAAGGAAAGGGATTTATAAGTACAAAAATATTTATAGCAGCTCTTTTCTAATGGCAAAGTATTGGAAATTGAGTGAATGCCCAGCCATTGGGGAATGGCTGAACAAATTGTGGTATGTGTTTATGATGAAATACTATTATGTTATAAGAAATGATGAGCAGAATGCTGTCAGAAAGATCTGGAAAGACTTACATGAGCTAATTCAAAGTCAAATGCACTGCAAACAAAGTAACAGCAATATTGTAAGATGACCAGCTGTGAATGACCTAGCTATTCTCAGCAATACAATGATCCAAGACCAATCTAAAGGACTTATGATGAAAAATGTTATCCATTCCCACGTAAAGAACTGATGATGTCTGCATGCAAATGAAGCATACTTTTTTAACTTTTTACATTTTTTCTGATGTTTTTTCCTTTGGTCTCTGTTTTGTTGTTGTTGTTGTTTTTGTTTTGTTTTGTTTTGTTTTTTTGCTTTTTGGAGGAAGAAGGCAGTACAATTGAGGTTAAGTGACTTGCCCAAGGTCACACAGCTAGTAAGTATTAAGTGTCTGAGACAGGATTTGAACTCAGGTCCTCCTGACTCTAGGGCTGGTGCTCTATTCACTGGGCCACCTAGCCACCCCCTGTCTCTGTTTTTTTTTCACAACATAACTATTACGGAAATGTTTTGCATGACTACATGTGTAACCTATACTGAATGCCTTCTCAAAGAGGGAAAGGGGGAGGAGGAGGAAAAGAATTTCAAACTCAAAGTTTTAAAAATGAATGTTTAAAAATTGTTTTTACATATAACTAGGGAAGAATAAAACACTAAATAAAAATCAATTGTATTTAACATAATAATAACAATAAAGAAGCAATAATAGAAAAAATATATTCCAAATAATTACAAATCACACAAAGTATCAGAGGAATGAATCTAACAAAGTTCACAAAAATAAAATGTCATCAGAATTGGCATAAAGAGGGAATAACATACGCATGCATTTTGGTATAGAAATCTATCTTATCTTGCAGGAAAGTAGGAGGGGTAGGAGCTCAGAGATGTGGGAGGGGTGATAGAAGGGAGGAGAAATTTGCAGAGCAGATAGTCAGAAAAAGAACTTTAAAAAATAAAGAACAAGTTAATAGCCAGAAGGCATATTCCATGCTCATGATTGGGCCAGGACAATATATTAAAAATAATAATACAATATGTATGTATGTATACACACATACTAGATAGATAGATGTACACATATAATATACTATATACTACTTTATAATGTGTATATACAATGTATGTGTATGTGTGTATATATGTATATATGTATATGAGTGTATATATATACATATATGTGTATATATATACATATATGCGCGCACACACACACACACACACATATGTGTGTGAGTGTATAAAGAGAAAAACATATCTAAACAAGCCCAAGGTTTCACATCACACTTTACAAACTGAAACCAATAACAAAAGATGTCAGTATTCAGTGTTGGATAGGTGGTAGGAAGATAAGCATGTTGGTGTATTGTTGGTGAAACTATGAATCAGTACAATCATTTTAGAAAGCCATTTGGAATTAAACAAGGAAACAATAAAACACCTACTCTGACTCAAAAATTCTATTATTTGGCTTAAAACTCAAGAAGACCTTTGATAAAGAAGAAATTACCAACATAATAAAAATATGTATTACAGAACTTTTTAATAGTAATAAATTGGAAATAGAGTAGATGATCATAGATGGGGGGATGGCTAAACAAATTCTGATACATTAATGCGATGGACTATCATGATGCTGCAAAAAGCTATGTATATGATTAATACAGAGAAGTAAAGAAAGATCTGCCTGAACTGACGGAGAATGAAGTCAACAGAGCCAAGAAAACAATGTACACAGTAGCTACAGCCATGTAAATGAAAGAACACACACACACACACACACACACACACACACACACACACACACATACACATACACACACACACATCAAAATGGATATTGCAAAATTAGAATGAATAAGCATGACTTGAAGGAAAAGAAATGAGAAGACACACGTCATAGAGGTGTGAATTCCATGAGTGTTGCACATTTCATGGATTTTCAGACTTCTTTCAATGTATTGATCAATTATTACAGTTTTCCTTTTCTGCATCTGTATAAAATACTATTTGTTATATGGGATGGTTTTCTGGGAGATGTAGGGAGAGAGAGACCAAGAAAATCTATAGTAATATAAAAACAAAATATATTGAAAAGAACTTATAGACAACTTACAGACATACCCAGAATAAAGATAAAAGGAAATATGATTTATTATTTCAGGTATGCCTAAAAATGCTGGAGTTTTAATCATGATCTCAGATAAGCTGACAACAAATTTCACAAAAACAATAAGGACAATTGGTTCCATGGCACTATGTTGAAAATCACCATTAGTAAAGAAAGAATAACAATGTCAAATGTGCATGTATCATACGGTATGGAATCTGAATTTAAAAATAAAATAAAATCCAAGCAAAGCACACATAGAGAATGATAGTAACATAAGAAGATTGGTAATATGGAAGTAACATAAAGATTGTAATATAAGAATTAGTCATATAAGAAGAATGCAAGAAGATTAAGTATTTGTCTTTTAGAATAAATAAGTACAAAGGAAACATAAGAAGGAAAATAGAGATTGAGTTATTGTTGAGCATATTAGATTTTTTAAAATATGATCAATGATAACTTCTAAATAGTCATCTTAAAGGCTCTGCATACTTCTCAGTATCCTACAATTCTTAACGAAAACTGACCACGTCTCACATCATCAAGATATCAAGAACACATATTTCAAAGTCAGCTCCAATAATCATGCCCTGTCATATAAGAGAACAAAATCATGATTCAAGTAAAAAGGAAAAAGATACTAACTGACCTAAGCAAAGATAACATGTTGATATCGTAAGTCAAAGAACAAACAATAGAAACAGCAGGTGATTATGCTAGAGATAAGTATAACAAAGAAATAACATGTTAATATTGTTGGGAATGAAATTAAATCTCTCCTCATGAAACAATTTATATTCCTAAACTAAATTGTCCTAACTAAATTGAGAGAATCCATGGACCAAACTAATACCTAAAAAGATGGGGAAAAAAATTACTGGTAGCCCAACCAGTGAAAACAAATATTTAAAATTACAAGAGAATTACAAGAACTGAAAATAAAGAATGTAGAACTGATTGATGAAACAACTACTTCCTTCCCGAAATAAAGCTTTTAAAATTATAGAAAATTTTTGTGGAGCTGATGAAGAGAGGAAAATCAAGTAACCACGATGGGAAAAAAAATATATACAAGATCAATGTATAAAAGAGAAGATATTTTTAAATTCTAAATCAAAAGTTCCTAAGCACATTTATCTGCAGAACTGAGAATACAGAGGACATTGATGAGTATCTACTGTATGCCCAGAAGGATTTGCAAATGAATTTGATCAAACATTTAACAAATAATCAACACCTATGCTACACAAAATATTTTCAAAACTAGAACCAGATGGCCCTCTCTCTACCAAGCTACTTTTATGAGAGAAACAAAGCGGAGGAAGAGAGCTATAGACCAATTGCATTAATGAATATTGAAGTAAGACTTTTCCAAAAAATTCTTAAAAGACTCATCTTGAGAAAATAATTCACTATTTTCAATTTGGATTCATATCAGGGCTGTAGGGATGATTCAGCGTTTAGAAAAAGAATAAGCATAATTTATCATATAAACAATGAAGATAACGGAAATAGATGCAGTAGAAACCTTTGACAAATTTCAGCAGTCACTGGGGTAGAAAATGTTCTAAGTATAGTCTTAGAGAGGCTTCTATATAATGTGATCTAAAAACACTTATGATAAAGCACAAGTTTTCATTTACTGTAATGAAGAAACAAAACCAACACTAGCCCATCGGCCAGTCAAAATAAGGATAAATAAAAGGCATGCTGTTTCATCATTGTTATGCAACTTAGTTCCAGAAATATTATCTAAGTGACACAATTAATCAACATTTGGGTGTCTATAATATGCCAGGCACTGTCCTAGGTGCTAGCAATACAAAAAGGAGCCGAAGGCAGTCCCTGTCCTCAAAGACTTTATTGAGGGAAACCACATGCCAATAAACACATAGACACCAAGCTATTGAAAAGATAACTAAGAAACGATTAACAGAAGACAGGCAATGTATGTAAGAGGAGTTAGGGAATGAGGCATTTTACTTGGGACTTTAAGGAATCCAGACAAGTTAGTAGTTAGATCAAAGGAAGGAGAGCATTCCAGGTGTGGGGGAGAGCCTGAGAAAATGCCTGCAGCCAAAAGACAGAGGCTGGTAATCAGAACAGCCAGGAGGGCAGTGCCACTATCAATCTAAGACCAGATCAAAGCCAAAGTAGAAACATAGGCAAAGACAAGACATAATTATCCATATTTGTAGAAGACACTGTATATATGACCTCCAGATAATTAACAAATACAAAATTAATGATATGAAATAGAAATTATTTTGCAGGTTGTGTTGTATCAATCATATCTACAGTGGAAATACTTTAAAATAACAAAGTAGCAATATTCATTTGGAATGATAAAAGGGCTAGGATATGAAGGAATTTTGTTGTGGTTGTTGTTTGTTTTGTTTTGTTTTAAGATAGGATGAAAATCATTCACTTTTGTATAATTTGTGCCATTCTGGGAGGTCACTAAACCCCTGAAGTCTCCAGGCAGCTCTCTGAAATGACAAAGTTTCTGCTAAGTACTGCTCTCCATAAGTAGAGAGCATTTTCCATACTGATGAAATCGCAACTCCAGTTTCATCATAAGGGCAAGGATTTAGCAGGAGAAGAGAAGGGGTTAGAGAGGAAGGGGAAGGAGGAGAGGAAAGGGGGTGTGGAGGGATTGATGGGAACACTTAAATAAGGCTTGAGGTATAGTTCAGAAAGTATCCAGTTTGAAAAATCAGTGCAAGCTTCATCTCTCTCTCCGACTGCTCACCCTTCCCCTTTTTTCCCCTTCCTTGTCCCCTTCCCTTTCCCCCTCCCCCTTTCCCTCCCTCCTTCCCCTTCCCCATCCTTCGCTCCATCCTTTCTCCTTCCTCTCTTCCTCGGCCTAGACGACGCCGTGGTGGAGACGGCCGAGGAGGCCACCGAGCCCGCAGAGGCGGACATCATGGGGCTGTGCCAGGACATGTTCTCCAAAATGGCCACATACCTGACGGGAGAGCTGACAGCCACCAGTGAAGATTATAAACTTCTGGAAAATATGAACAAACTGACTAGCTTGAAGTATCTAGAAATGAAAGATATTGCAGTAAATATAAGTAGAAATCTAAAGGACTTAAACCAGAAATATGCAGCACTTCAGCCTTATCTGGATCAGATCACTGTAATTGAAGAGCAAGTAGCAGCTCTTGAGCAGGCAGCTTACAAGTTGGATGCATATTCAAAGAAACTAGAAGCAAAGTACAAGAAGTTAGAAAGGCGATGAAAGAATTCTTTAGCACAGATTCTAACTACAAGAATGTTTTA
>CM053581.1:585126269-585143095 GCA_028627135.1 Pseudochirops cupreus
TGATCTTGTGCCCTCTATGTACTCATATATACACATACTCAGACATGTGTTCATATGCATATATAAACCCTCCTATATAGACATATGTGTATGTATATGTATATATACATTTACATTCCCTTCACCTATCCTCATACTGAGAAAAGTTTCATAAATTATAATTATTGTTTTTCCATGTTGGCATGTAAATAGTTCAACTTTGATAAGTTCCTTATGATTTCTTTTCCATGTTTACCTTTCAGAAATTAAAAAAATAATAATTAATTATAATTAATGAATTTAAAATTATACATACATTATTATTGAGCAGGAGAGACTAGAGCAGATTTTTCCCACATCCTCCAAAATCTTTTGCAATAGTAAAGTTAGGTTATCATGAAAGTAAGTATGATTCAAATTTAGGTAAACAGTGAACATAATTTATTAAAATCTGAAACATCCTTAACCATATGACTATAATAATAAACGCCAGGTAAAGTCTTTTTAAAAAAATAAAATGCTACATGGTTCTTTTTTCAAAAATCTATAATGCATAGCCACAGGAGGAATTTCCGCAAGCATCACCAATATGTGTGGAAGAAAAGCAATAATGTTCTTTTTTCTCACTATTTTTGAAATAGTTCTAGAATTGAGGGCAATGGAAATAAAGTAATAGAAAAAAATCCAAGGCAGAAAGATCAGTAAAAAGAGTACAATATATGTCCTTTGCAGATGACATGATTTACTTAGAAAATGCTAAGGATTCATAAAGGGATTGAGACATTTGGTAGTTCCATTAAATTAGCAGGATAAGAAGTGAAGTGGTTAACCAGTAAATATCATCTTTTTATATCTATCCTCTATCTATCTATCATCTATCTATCTCTCTGTCTATATCTATCTGTCTGTCTATCTGTTTATCTATCTATCTATATCTATCTATCTATATATATGTATATCTATATCTATATATATGTGTATCTATATCTATATCTATCTATCTATCTTTCATCTAGCTCTTCTTTGTGTAAACACAAACAAAACATGTTTCTTACAATGAGCTGGTATCTCTTCTATTTTCTTGCCTGACAACAGCCTAAGCTGGAAATAATTTCTAAAGTCGTTTTCAGACTGGTTATACCAATTGCTAGATCACAATATTTCTTTCATTTACTCAGTCAGTAGCTGAATATACTTCACATCTTTCTTTCTTTCTTTTTTTTTTTAGTTCTTCTCCTAGATCATATTAAAAAAATCCAAAGCCCCATTTCTCATTCCAGTGCTGCTGTTTGCTCAATACACTGAGAAAGTCTATGGCATTTACGTAAAGTGACAAAGCTACAAGATCTTAATATTAGGCTGCTCAGTGAGCTGTGGAACTGGCCATAGCCCATCAGACAACTAATTAATGAAAGAATGTGAGGAAGTGCAAAGCACTCCTTTGCAGCATTTGCAAATATAGGAAGAAATTAAGTGTTAAGGTTGTATTGAAAGACTTCTGATAGAGTTAGGAAATGAATTCAGTCATATTCTTTTGCCACTGGACTACGAACATAAAAACTAAGAACAATCTTTTATGCAGTATATTTCACGGTAGGCATATAAGGAATCTAATTTTTCTTTTGGAAGAAAAATAAAATTTAGATGTTGAGAGTCTTTAATATTTTTTTTTTCTTTCATGCAACTACAATCTTGCCAACTTAGCTGATGCAGGGAATTGTAGTATTCTAAGAAGAATACGTTTCTTTGCATTATTTTGTTCTAGTAGACAGCATTGACATATTTCCTAAAATTGGAATATTATCCCTGGTAAATTTCCCTGCACTAAATCACTAAGATTTCACATATTATCAGTTAAAAATTTGATGAGGGCCTTCTTCTTTGTATGAAGAAAGAGTCTTTTCACAATTATTAAATGAGAGTTGGAAAAATTGGTTGAGATTTTTTAAAAAAAAAGTAAAAAACTGATTCATATGTTGAAGCCCTGTTTTTTTTTTTAGAATGTTATTACAGATAACTGAGAATGATTAACCCTCTAAACATTATTAATAGTAATTTGGCCCACTGGCTAAATGCTATCTCACTCGTAAATGTTACCAACTGCTCATTGTTATCAGAATCAAAAAAAAAAGAGGGGGAGAAAAAAATAAATCATCCTAAAATAATTTCAATTCTCCATTTTGATTATCCTTATTATAATTTTATTCAACACTTGCTGATATAGAGAACTGAAACTTTGTTAGGAGGATTTTCTTTTCTTTTCTTTTTCCTATTAAGAAAAATAAAACTGTCAGAATTCTTGAAGGATTTCTGACTCTCACAAATTTGTGGCTTGAAAACCTGCTTCATGTGTGTGTATGTGTGTTTGTATGTATGTGTATATACATACATGTGTATATATAATATATATGTATAAAACTTAATAGAGCTGTATGTGTGGCTGCATTTCAGGTTCTTGACACACACATATATGTCTATATAACTTAATAGGTTGGCAATACAGTTGGTAGAGAATCAGGCTTGGAATCAGGAAAACCTGGGTTCCAATCTGTCCTCAGACATGTGACACTTACTGACTGTGCCACCCTGGGCCACTCACCGGATTTAATTTGCATCACATTCCTCACTTATAAGATGAGCTAGAGAAAGAATTGGCCAACCACTCCAATGTCTTTGCCAAGAAAACCCCATGTGGGGTCATGAAGAGCTGGACATGACTGAAAGATGACAGCAACAGAGCCATAGATGTCTGTGTGTGGAATGTTGTACCTACAGTTCACACAAATGGGGATAAATACACAAACACACACACAGGTACGCAAGAGCAAAGCTGCACAATCAGGCCCAATTCTTCAAGAGGCAAGGATAAGTGCTAGAGAATCCTTTCCTGAGTCAGCAAAGAAGATGACTGATGGGGCAGATAACATTTTAAAGTGGAGATAAAAAACAGAAGGAAAAGACGCCCCTTTGCTCCAATCAAATCTTCTAGGGCTCTCATGGCCAGTTTCCTCAGATTTATGATGCACAGTAAGCAAACGGAGCAGAAAAAGGTCAGGCCCCATATTGGTTTTCTTCTGAATAGCAAACCAAGACAAGTTGGGATACAAGTATTTAGGGATACAGATGTGAACTTCTCTAAACCTTCTCTGAACTTAAAAGATGACTTATGTATTTGTCACATCCCCTCTGGGCATAATGTGATTAAACTCATGATGATGTCGATGATGATGATGATGATGATAGTGATGGCGATGGTGATGATAGTGGTGATGATGATAGTGATGATCATAATGGCTCACATTTATATAGTGTTTAACAAACACCTCACAACAATCTTGCAAAGTAGGTTGTAATATTTTACCTATTTTGCAGGAGAGGAAACTTAAGTAAACATAACTTAAGTCCCTCACCCAGGTTCACACAGCTAGTAAGGATATGATCTAGATTTGAACCCAGGTCTTACTGACCCCAGATGGAATGATCCATCCACAGGTGCTGAAGTAAGCCAGAAACTTTTTGGAGACACACTATTCTACCACTTGAAGGCCTTCCCACACAAAAAAGAAATTTCAATATCCCACCTTGCTTGCTGATACTATTTGAGGATGAAGCTTGATTATTCCTAGAAATTTGATGTTCCTTCTTTTAAAAAAAAAGGGAAAAAGATGCAATTTGGTTTTTGTGTCTAGGATGATTGTCATGAAAATTAATCTTTCAGCCTCTGTGAATCATGCAGAATATATAATGATTTTCCATACTCTAAGCATTTGTGCACCGAAGGCAAAGAATATTTTTCTTTTTCACCATTTAGAGAATTACAACATGGCTGCATATTTTGGGGGGTGATCTGTACTATTCTAGGACCTTGAGTATAATAAGCTCTTTACAAATACAAGAACCACATTATAATACGATTTCATTATAATTTCTGCATGCAAACCTTTTTGTCTGGTGTTCTTCAGAATTCTAACCCTGCAGAATTCTATCTGACAGGCAAAGGTAATGGAACCCACAAGTGGTTTGCAGTTTAATCCTACTTTTCCCAGACCTAAAAACCAGTCTTATTAGTCCAGGGAGGAACACTAGACACGAAAGTGAGGGTTTCATTTGGCACTAGAGGGTGAAAGGTCGCAGAAGAAGCATGAAGGCGAATGGAAGTTGTGAACACTGGTTCTGCATAGAGTTTCCCTTTCTGATTCCCCTATTGTGACTGCCATGCTAGGGCCTCAGTGACTTTGAAAGGGGCTGCTCAGAATTCTTGATGTCAAGGAAGTTTAACTGATGTGTAGAATGGGGAATGAATATATGAAAGCTGAGGAAACTCCAGTGTGAGCGTTGCAGCACTCAGTGGGCCAAGCGACCCCCAGGCACAGCGAGAGCATGTTCCAAGAGGAAAGTCTATATATTGCCATGAAATGCAAGAATGCACAGTAAACTAAAGATATTCAAGAGTGAGCCATCTGTTCCAGAAACATCTGATCCTCTCAAATCCAAATTATGCCTCTTATGAAAGGGGAGGCCATTATTATGAAAGCAAAAGGCCTGGGTTTGGTTTTTTCCCATTTCTATTGGAATTAGCAAGATGGTAATACAATCCTTTGGATGACTTCCTGATGAAATGGGAAACAGGACACTGACGAGATCACCACAGACATAAAAATGGTTAGAAGCTGTTTGTAGCTTTAAAAAAAAAGGACAGATCCCCTGAGAAATGTACTTTGAAAAGCTTCAAAGATTCGTAAGGATTTTCAAATATGCTATAAATGGAGCTTGTAGCCACAGATGTATCTCTAAAAGATGAGAGCGACCGTCACATCAGAACTCCACAGGCTGCCCCAGTTCATGGCCCCTTAGTTAAGAAATTCTACTCAAGCAGAAAATGTGACCTTTCCTAGCATACTCTTAAGAGCAGGTTCCAGTGACATGTAAAAGGGTCTTCTCTCCAGATCTCAGTGGATTAGGTTTAAAGCAGCCTTTCTCCTTTGGGTCTGATAGCAGATGGGAGTTCTTTCCAAGAGCTAGATTGGCATCCCTCCTCAAGCTGCAGGACTGTCTCATGTGATCACCAAGGGTCAACAGGCAAACATAAGAGTGTCATTGGGGCATGTCACCTGGCAGGGAAACCAGGGGGAATGTGGGCTGATCTATCAGGAAGAGGCAATGCAGAACAAGCTTGATTGCTTGAAGCTTAGACTTCCAAGGAAGCTCTATCTCTTCTTGAAGAGGGTGGAAATGGTCCAGTCAAAGAGAGCATCAGAATGCATATGGTCACGCTCTGCTCCTCTCCTTCCAAAGGTATTAAATGGGATGTTTTCCCTGAGGATTTTTTGGCTTTTCTATGTTCCATCCTCTTTCCTGAATGTGGAAAGGAGAGGGCAGAACGCTTAGCGTGGCTTCCATGGGGTACTCAGTAGCTGTGGCCACAGAAGGCAATGGAAAGTCTGTGATAGGAGAAATATCATAAGTAGGAATTTTATATATGAGTATGTGTATACGTATATATGTTTGTGTATGTATATATTTGTATATGCATATGCATGCATGTATACATGTGTGCATAGATGGATGGATGGAGAATATCACAAGTAGAAACAGGAACCATCTCCACAAGTGCTGGTATACCAAGGACGGAGACAAATAATCTTGTAATAAAATAGATAGATAGGGGGATATAAAGATGTTAGGTAAGTACTGATCTGCAGAACACTTTGCTAAGTCGGGGGATACTACTCTATTACTACTACCACTACTACTACTACTGCTACTACTACTATTACTACAACTACTACTACTACTACTACTACTGCTGCTGCTGCTGCTGCTGCTGCTGCTGCTGCTACTACTACTACTACCACTATAGAATAATGATATACCTAGTGTGTTTATAGCACCTACTATGTGCCAGACATTCTGCTGCCCACTTTGAAATATTATCTTCTTTGTTCTTCACAACAATCTGAGCATTAGTACCCACATTCTATAGTTGAGGAAACTGAGACAAATTGAGTTTGTGATTAGCCCAGGGTCACGAAATAGTGAGTAAGAGTCCAAGGCCAGATTTATATTGGTCTTCTTCACTCCAGTCCCAGCATTCTGTGGCACACAGTTGCCTGTAACAGAAAATTCAATTTGTCCCTACTCTCAAGTAGTTCACATTCTAATAGGGGAAGATATGACACAGAAGAGGTTTCGACTTCAAGCCAGATGGAAAGTTTGGTGGTCCTTAAAGTAGGATGTGTGGGAAAGCTGATGGTGATGACTTCTTTAAAGCCATATCTACTGAGAAAGTCATAATAATTTCTGATGTTAAGTATTTGACATTCCAAGGACTTTGGTGGTGAGGAACTTCTATCCCAGGTGTTGCTGCTAAGGGAGAGTAGGCTTTACCACTTGCAAAGATATTTTCCAGAGCACATCTTCTCAAGGGTAGATGCTTGAGTCATAACTGGAGACTGGACTAGAAACTGGGCAGGAGTCTGTGGGGGTGCTGCAATTTCTGAATCTCTAGCTTATCATCTCACTAATGATAGCTAATTAGCAGTTAGCATGGTGTTGGGTCATTCACCAAAAGGGCTGATCCCCTCAATGATTGCTTTGATGGCAGAGAGAGAATACTTGGTGGTCTGTGGGTTGGGTGGTGTTGCTACTTGCAGGAGTATTGCACACACAATCCTATTGCTGTCCCTATTAGCAAGAAGAAATAAGTATTAAAGGGCTAACTTTCAAGGGGCCATAATACAACAGCTTTTTGTGACCTTCAGACATTGTTGCACCTTGTTAGATTTTCTTACTCTCCAGCTCAAACTATGTCATTAAAGGAAGACCAATCACCCAGGACCAGCAAAATCCTTACTATTTGACTCTCCATTTGCTTTGTAACTTTGCTCTTCTGTGACTTCATCCATGGCATATCCACATTGCTTTCCCTGTCCATCTATTTGCAAAGGTAGAGAAAAGTCCTCTTGAGGGATTCACAGAATAAAGGGGAAGGAGGCTTGCAGGTGATTGAGGCCATTGAACACTCAGGCCTGTGGTGCCTCAAATTTTGGCACTTTGGTGATTGTCCATGGGTTCTGCTTATCTGGTATGGGAATCTTTCTAGGGAGGAATAACTCCTTCTAAATCAGCATACTCATAGTGCTGTTATGAAGACTGTGGTCCACTCAGCATGATAAGATGGTTCTGTAGCTATGCCCTGGGAAGTAAAGACTGCAAAGAATGTGGAAAAAGGGCAAGCTCCTCTAACCAAATGGTAGCCCTTTGAGGGCAAAGACAGTTTCCTTTTTTCTCCTTATCTGTAGCATCTCACATTATGCCTGGCACATAGTGGGGATACAGTGTATATATCTGTATTGGTAATGGAATTTGGAGATGTCCCTGTATTGGCTTGGTTTTTGGGTTGAGTGTTAAAACCCAGAGCTTGTGAATCCCACTTGTGGGATGGACTTGTTGACGTGAAGAGAGAGGGCTGAACTGGGAGGAGCCATGAATTGGGAGAGAGGCCCAAGCCTAGAGAAGGCCAGAAGGACTTTGGGAGATCAGTATCCAGTGTTGTGGAGCCTGAGCTACTGAGAGAAAGACTGCTGAGAGCCCATTGGAACTGCCTAGGACTTTTGAGAACTGCCACCCAAAACTGCCAAGAACTGAGGAGGCATGGCTGTGATGCTGGTATTTTGTCTGTCTGTTTTGATGTTGTTTTGCCAGATTCACCTGATGGTGAAGCACAGTGCTGCTGTTGTAGAGGTCCTGGAACCTGGCTGTTGGTTCAGAAGCCCTGAAGGAGGATTTTCTTGTGGTACCTGCACAGAAATCCTGGAAGAAGGCCTTGCTGATGTTTTCAGGGGTTCTGGGACTATTCTACAGGCAGAGAGTGACTTGCTGAGGACGCTGGCTGTGGCTTTGTTGAGCCTCTTCTCCCCAGGAATTGAGACTGCTGAGGGCTTGCCTCGAGTGAAGATGAAGGAAGGCCCTTTCCTTGGTTATTCAATGCTGAGATGATATCTTAACTTTGTTGTAACTTAAGGGTGGATGGCCTTTTGTGCTCTCCTGCTCCTTTTGAGATTCAGGGGTGGGAAGCCTTTGAGTTTGTTTGTTTGTTTTATTTTTTATTTATTTATTTATTTTTTGTGCTCTGCGATTGACCAAATGAATATACTTTGTTTATGGCTGGAGACTAATCTCCATTTGAGAAGGGACTTCTGAGTGACTAAATGAATGTACTCTCTAGGGGTGGAGTAGTACCTGGATTGAATTGAGAATTTACTTGCTAAAGGAACAAGTTACATTATGTTTTGACTTTGTCTGTTCTGTGAATGTTTGCTGAATAAATGGGGTTTACCATGCTGGTAATCTGAACCTTGGAAGTTGCCTTTGCTTGGCATTACAATATCTTGACTGATGGACAGCCATGAAATGTTATTGTTGGCAGAAGTTGAAGGGAAATTGACATTATAAGTCCCTGAAGAGCAGGGATGGCAAGGCTCTCTGTTACTTTTTACACTTCCTGACACAATGGTCTATGCATATAGAAAATGTTGCATGAATATAGCTTTCTGTTCTGACCATCTTTGAATATGCCAGTCTCTCTTTCTCCTTTTATTAATGACCTGATTATCAAACTGAATTCTTCACAGAATTATGGAACCCAAGGGCTAGAATACCTTCTACTCCAACCTGAACAGAAACCACTACAATAATATCTTCAAAAAGTATTCATCCATTCCCTGCTTGAAATTTTTCAGTAAGGGGGAAACCATGACCTCAAGTAACAAAGCATTCTACTTCTGGACAGCTCTAATTGGGCAGAAATTTCCCCTATATTAAACATTAATATTCTTTTGAAACTTAAATTCCTGGATCAAGGATAATAAGTCAAGCCCTCTTCAACATTGGAACACATTAGCAATTGAAAGAGAGATATCCTTCCTCTCCCCACAATAATTATTTCTTTATAGATCCATAGTCCAATCTTTGTGCCAAGCCCCCTCCCCCCATTTGCCATATTCTACTTTTCACTGTGGTTTTGCATGTATAGGTGCTGATATCTTATCTATGTTTTACACTTGTGGTAAAGACACTATCTTTGTATTTCAAGGTCTCCAATTGCTAGAGTCAACCATGAATACTGTGATTAAATTAATTTTGGCTAAAATGTATGGAATTTCAACTACATATAAATCATAATGCTAGCCACTGAGGAAGATGCTTGATTGAATACCATTATCATGGCCTATTTAAGGATTCTCTTTTTTTAGGTGACACATCCTCATTCCTTTCAAGAAACTCCCATTGGGCATGTTGTACAGTATCTTCAGTCTGCTGATCACCCTCTCCTGAATATTTTCCAGTTGGTCATTTCTTTTATAAATGGCTTATCTTTTTATTATCCATCACATTAATTCCTGAATATAGACCTATATTTTCCATATATACTGAGACTTCCCTTGTAGCAAATATTTTTAAATTATACATAAAAAATAAAAGCCAATTCAAAGACAGGACTTTGCATTGTTCCCAAAATCCATAATGAAGGGAGCAAGAAACATTTTCTCCAGTTTTCCCCAAGTCACATAAACCACCTAGCATTTAATTGTGTTTTCTTTTTCTGTCCATTCCTATCAGTGTTGTTATTATTGTTCACAGACTTTCCCCGGTTCTGCTTACTTTATTTCACATAAGTTCATAGGTCTTCATATATTTCTCTGAGTTTTTCATAGTCATCATGACAAAAAATATCCTATGGGATTTATACCCTACACTCTGCTTTGCTTAGTCATTCCCCAATGGATGAACCTTTGCTTTGTTTCCAATTCTTTATTACTACAAAGCATTCTGTTATGTATATTTTGATGTATATGCCACATGCCTAACAGTGGAATCTCTGGGTCAAAGTGCATGAACATTTTTTTTTACCACACTTCCACATTCTTTTCCAGAAAAGTTAGATCAACGCATATTTTTTTTTACCACGTTTTAGGAAAAAGAGGAAAAGAACAATCATTTCTTGAGTGCTTTTTATGTGCTAGGCATTTTACAAATGGTATCTTACTTGAACCTCCCAAGAGCTCTGGGAGGTAGGTGCTATTCTCACCACCATTTTAGATTCTAAGATGGAGGCTGAATGGCCTAAGATCATGCAGCTAGTCCAAAGCTGAATTTTAACTTCCATTCCTCTGACTCCAGGCCCAGAGTTCTTTCCACTGCACTTCCAGCTGGAACAACTTTGTGTTTCAGTCTGGTCATGGACTGACTGTTTGATGTTGGCTATCTTTCCCTATTGCTATCTTTTCCAATTTGCTGGACATGGGATAAAATTTCAGTCTTATTTTGCCTTGTCATAATCTTTTGAGCAGTGATTAGGAGCAATCGCCTCTTGTTGTTGACAGTTTGCTCTTGGTCTTTTGAGACTTTGTTTTTATATCCTTTCAGCAGGTATTCAGTGAGGACTGGTGCCCAGTATGACATACCTGAATTAATGCCCTATCCATCATGGATACTAAAACCTAAAAGGACTAGTGATATGAAGAATGGAGCCAAATCAGCACTCTCCTAGCTTAGGCAGAGGCAGAGGCATTGACTTTATTGGTATAAACATTTTGGATTTCAAGCAATGAAAATGATGCCTTATCTTTTGTGATCACTTCTAAGCCTTCTTTCATTAAAAAAAAAATGTCACTGTGAGACATAGCTGTGGAAGAAACCTTTTCCCTCCATTTTATCCATTTATGATGTTAGCTATAATTAAGTAAAGTGCACATTTTTAGATTATTGTGGTACCTAGTGTGTAATGCTGCTTTTTAATTGGGGGGAGCCTTAGTCATTGAGCAATTATTAAATGCCTGCTATCTGTCAAGCATTGTGCTAAGGCATAGGGGTTACAAAGAAAGGCAAAAAAGATGGTTCCTGATCTCAAGCATTTCATAATCTAAAGGGCAAAGGTAACTCACAAAAGGAGGAGGAAAGACAGCACCTGGCATGGGCCTGATGAATGCCTAGGCTCAGATAGAAAATGAAGTGTCTGCCTTGGGCTTTTTCCTCACATAGAGGATGTGGGAGAAGCTTTCTGATTCCAACTTCCACTCTCTCCAATCAGGAAGGGGAGTTCAGCAGGCTTAAGACAATTAAGTAGGTAAGAGTTGCAGAGATGAAGTGAACTTGTCGGAAGATGAGTTTCTGGAGACAATTGAAGAAGTCCAAGTGGGCAGCCAGGAAGAAAAATGCTGAGCTGTCTATCCGGGGCCTCTTTCTTAAATAGAGGATCTGGGAGGAGTTTTTTTTTTTTCCCCATAGAAGTTCTTGTCAAATATATGCGTGTGTATATATATATATATATATACACATATATATATATTATACAGAAAGCTCATTGTCACTGATTTACTGAATGCTGGATTTTTGAATTAAATTGTTTCTGATGCTTATGTTCCTTTTTGGCCAGCACTATATCACTTTATAATTGCATCTTTATAACATGATTGAAGAGTTTAGAAGGAGTCTTCTTCTTTCATTCTTTCTTTTTCACAGTGATTTCCTTTATTATTTGAGAATTTTCATTTCTCTCAATTAATTTTGTCATAATTTGTCCTGCTCTAAAATGTGCCATGATGGTCATTTCACTGGAACAGGAGCATTACTATGTAAGGCACTGTAAATGTGATCACTTTGGAGATCTATGCTCACCCTAACAGCGCAGTGGACAATCTCTTCACTCCATGCCATTCTTTCTTGTCTTTCAAATGTGTCTCTTGATTGTATTGATAATTCACAAAATCATGAATTTAAAACTGGAAGGAAGCATTCGAGGTGATTGAGTAGAATATCTTCATTTTCAAGACGAAGACGCTAAAGCTAAGAGAAATCAAAGCTTGTCCACTGCCATGCAGGTCATAAGAGTTACACTCTATCCCTGGGTCCCCAAGTTGTGTCTTGAATGAATGTTCATTGACTGACTGACCTCCGAATAGCTGTTAAGTGTCACTCAAAGACAGCATTGATCCTGGAGTGAGAGGTTGTGGGCACAGCTCATTCTTTGCCACATTCTACAGAGGTAAACATACACAAGGAGTTTATAGACCTCCAGGCCTCAGGCTCCTTCTCTGTAGAATAAGGCCTTTGAACTAGATTTACATGTCCCTTCCAGGAATAATGACAGACTTGTTTTTATCTTAGAATGATGATGGCCATAATTGGGGGGGGGGGGGCAATGATGCATGACTTAGGAGCTCCTTGCGCCAAGGTTTCCTGAGAAGTAGTAGTTCTCTAACTATGATCCTATAAACACGCTGAGGATGGGGGGCATAACTCTGGGCCTGGCCAGCTTTGGTGCAAGCATGCATTGTGGATTACATCTTTGGGAGTGAATGGCTAAGTGCCAAGTGTCCTCACTTCCTAAGTATTGGTAAATAGTGATATCTTCACACATCAAGGGAACCCATTATGATCATTGGAGAGGCTTTTGCCCTATCTACATCTTAAGAAGCCAACTATGGGACTCTACAGGTATTGCATCCCAGAATGCTCAGTTCTCTGGTCCTTCAATTCCTTGGGAATTCAGCCCTTTGTGCACTTGTAGCTTTCCTTATACAGGATGATCTGGTTACTAGGACAGTTCTGTCATACTTGCTTAGAAAGTATTAAGAAGCAGAGATTTGTAAGATAACACTCTGTCCTGGTATTGCATTTTTAAATCTTCTGGAGAAAGAGCAAAACTGTATTGTTTTCCTCACCCTAGTTTGGGGAAGGTGAAAGTCCCCACCCCCAAAGACTTAGAAAGAGGCTCTATAATCCCCATGTCATGAATTGCTAATGCAATCAGGAGAAGAAAAGTTAAAAAGCTGGAGGATTGGGATGCCAGGCTTTAGCAACCCAATGTTTCGTTATTCAGAGGGGGAAGGGCAACAGGAGGCTTTTGGCACATTGAACAAAACATGGACCCCATAGATATCTAAAGACTAGGCCATCCTGGCCATGGCATTGGCGGGATAAACTGAAGGCAGTGATGGGATATTCTAAAAATTGCTTCCACTTAAGGAGTTCTTGGCAAGAGCTATAAATCTTCTATCTCAATGGAGTCTTAGAATTGCTTTGTGAGATGGACACTCAGAGTACTCTTACCCCCCTTTTTAGAAAGAAGGAATATGAGATTCTGAAAGAATGTGAATTGACCTTGGTCATATAATAGCATCACATTCTGCCTAGCAGAAGCAGGACTAGATTCTGTTTTCTCTGATTCCAAATCCATTGTATGGCACTGTTCATAGAAATCCTCCCCAAGAAAAATGGGCTGAAATCCGCTGACATCCTCATCTCTAATGTGGTCTGGCTTGGTGGCAGCAGTGATTTCATCCTGGCTCACCAAAGTTTAATTGATATCTAGGGTGTGGAGAGAACAGAAGGTCTCCCTTAGTAAAAAGATGTTGTTTATTGTGCTCAGGAGAAACACCTTCATAATTCATTAGACACTTCTGGGAATGGAAGCCATTAACTTAGTCACAAAGGAAGACTCATGCAAGCAAATGAGATGATTTTTTTTTTCCTACATGGCTCCATCCTCCCTCCCCCATCCTGATTTCAAGAGTGGCTAAGTACAGAAATATGTAACCTACCAAAGGGGAGCTGTCTCAGAGAAAATCAATGGGCCATGTTCAGGCACCACCATTTTCATCTTAATTGGGATTCCTTATTGGAAAAGGATGGGTGGCATTTCAAAAACCAAGTCCAATTTTCTGCAGTCTGGGAGAATGCATTTGGTTGAAATTTAGGTTTAATGAGTCTTAGATTTGATGCTGAAATTCTGTGCTAAAAAAATTCTCTTACAAGGCCCACTGGAGCTCCTTTGAGGCACAGATCCTTTCAGTTCTAGCAGTCACCAGAAAAAGATACAGAAGTGAGGAAGGTATGGCTTCCAGAACTCTGAAAATTCTTTCCTTCCTCCCTTATTCCTTCCTTCCTTCCTTCATTCCTTCTTTCCTTTATTCCTTCCTTCCCTCCTTCCTTCGCTCTTTTCTCCCTTCCTTCCTCCCTTCCTTCCCTCCTTCCTTTTTTTTGCTCCAATTTGTAGTTAGAGTTAGTGTTAAGGTTTTCTTATGTGACATTCCAAGGAAAGAGATATTTAAAGATGAGAATAACATAATGGATGTGAAGCCATCATTTCATTTTTTCATTTTAACAGAATTCCAGAAAGGTACATCTAGGGTGTTTATTTGGGTACGTATTTATATACATACATATCATTTGAGCCCATAAAGATACTATTGGAAACAATTACTGAGTCATTGGCAAAATGTTCTAGGGGTACAAATAGAACTGGTACATGATATGTTGTCATCTGGGTTCTGTCTCTTTTTTTTTTCACAAAGCACTAGGCAAATCAGTCCTCTATTCTGAGGCTTTTACTCCAATAAATGAAGCTAACCTCTCTGCTATGATTGTGACAAACATTGAGAGTCTCATGGCACTAGGTAAATGATGAGAGGCAGTGGATTCCTGCTGATAGATTTGATGTAAATTCAGAATGGTGAAAAATCAGTATTCAATAAAACACCTTCTTAGCGAGAGTGACTGAATTCATTGAAGTCTACTGGATAACATTACATAAAAGAAGAGAGAAAAACATGAAAAGAAAGAGCTAGTAATCAAAGAAAGGGATGCACATAAGATGGGACTTATTTCAAAGATGATGATGTGAATGACTCTATCCAGATCCAGCTCCCCTGTAGAAGATGCTAGCAGAAATTTCAAAGAACAATGAATGTAATACTGATACAGGAAAACTGGAAAAGAAACACCAATATTCTTCTTCATATGGTTAGGGCCATGCAAGATGTCTGGAAGCCTGCAGGAGCTCTGACTAACAGGCTTAAGGTCCAAAGTCATTGCAAGTTCCTTCCCTAAGCCAATCAGAGTCTGTAGCCAACAGAATACCAGCACTGCTTTGTCAGAGATGCAGGAGGGGACAATCCCATTAGGGAACTGCATAGGGCCATGGAACTGAAGCTGACGTGCCCAGATGGACCATGTCAGGGCTAACGAGGAAGCCCTCAATCCATGTATTCTCAAATCTCTGCTCTATTATTGAGAATTGTCAATCCTCATAGGGGAGGGCAAAGTCAATTTCATGTTGACTATACCTTCAAGAAGAAGGATACAGAGAAGGGGCAAGGCACAAAACTCAGGTTGGATCACCAAGGGGTGGAGATAGAAGTCAACGAATGAAGCAAAAAGTAGGGCCTGGTCTTCCTTCTGCTTTCAGTTCTTTCAGACAAGGGCAGTGAAAGAAGTACTCAGACCCATATTCCCCAGTCACTTGTGGGGTAATGCTGTTGCAGTATTAGTTTCATCCAGAGCTCAATAGGAACAGGTCTTTGCCACCCCTTTCAAAAATGTGATCTATGGCAAAGTCTAGCGATGGCACAGAATTCCAAATGAGTAATTCGGGCAGAAGATATGAATGTGAAGAAGAAAATTCTCTGGAAAAAGACAAAATGCTAAAGGTTATAATATTTAAAAGACAAATCCAAAAGGCAGGGTTTCAGTAATAAGTAGGATTAGAGACTCAGGGAAAATCAAACAAAATCAAACAACAACAAAAGATTTACCATACAATCATGACAAGGGTCATTGGAAGAAAAGAAAAACATGAGGGAAAAATGAAATCCAAATACTTGACAAAGAAAAAAATAGAATGGTAATAAACTTGAACAGATGCTAGAAAATAGGATCCACTTAATTCAATGGAGAATATAGAACTCAGTGATTCGGTAAGACAAAAAGAATGATTAGAAGGAAATCAAAAGAATAAAAAAAAGAGCATGTGATTTAATTGCTATAAAAATGACCTAGAAAACAAGAGTGATCAAGTAGAATTATCAGAGCCTAATAAACATATACCAAAAACAAACAAGCAAACAACAACAGCAAAATAACATGAACAACCAACAAAATTGGAAGCCGTTAATCAAAAAATAACAAAAAGAAAATGTCCTCAACCTAATAGAACCAGAAAGCAAAGTGATAATAGAATCCACCTCTTGAAGGATCTCCTAAACAGAAATTACCCCACAAAATAACCTAGTCAAAATCCTGAGCTTCAGAAACAAAGAAAGATATTTCAAGAAACCAAAAGGAAGAAAAAGTGGTCAAATAACAAGGAATGGAATTTCAAATCATACAAGCCTACACAACAACTATATAGTAAGAGAGGAAATCTTTGAAGATAATTATATTGAAAAAGAATAACATATGAAAAATGTTTACAATCAAGAAGAGCTAATTTTGAAAAAATAAGCATCATTATCCTCCCAGGGTGAAATGAAATCTTAACAGAAGAGACTAATTTTAAGCAATCCTGATAAAAAGACCAGAACTTATTATATTATTAAAAATCAAAAGAAAGGAAAGGAGAAACTTGGGAAGGTAAATAGGTTTGAACATTTGGAAGGAGCTAAAGGAATGGCAAATGCATACATTCTAAAAGGGTAAACTTAATAATCCTTTCAGAATTTCACTCTTTTTTTAGGGTTGTTTTTTTTTTTTTTGGTTTATATCATTCATTTTGACAAGATTTTGAGTTGTAAATTTTCTCCCCATCTTTGCCTATCCACCACCCCAAAACAGCGATCCCACTGTATATCCCCTCCCCCAATCTGCTCTCTACTACGTCCTCTCCCTTCACACTTCTGACTTTCTGGTAGGGCAAGATGGTTCTCCATACCCCAGTGCCTGTATATCTTAATTCCCAGTTGAATGTAATTAATAATAATAATAATAATAACAATAATACACACACATAGGTGTGTGTGTATATATGTATGTGTATATATATGTATATACATACATACATACATATA
>CM053581.1:585143595-585160689 GCA_028627135.1 Pseudochirops cupreus
CTGAAGGAATTGTTCTCTTCAATGAGCTTTTGAAATTCTTTTTTCCATCTGACAAATTTGGCTTTTTAAGTCATTGTTCTCCTCATTGGCTTTTTGGACCTCTTTTGCCATGTGAGTTAGTCTATTTTTTAAGGTGTTATTTTCTTCATCCAGGTTGTTGACTCTCTTTTCATGATTTTCTTGTATCATTCTTATTTCTCTTCCCAATTTTTCCTCTGCTTCCCTTACTTGATTTTCTAAATTGTTCTTAGAGATCCTCCATGGCCTGTAACCAGTTCACATTTTTCTTGGAAGCTTTTGGTGCAGGAGCTCTGATTTTGCTTTCTTTCTCTTGTTCTGTGCTTTGATCCTTTTTGTCCTCCAAAAAGGAATCTAAGTTTTGATGGCTGTGCTTGCTTTGCTTCTTTTGCTTGCTCATGTTGCCACTCAATTACTTGACTTTTGAGCTCTTTGCCACAGTAGAACTCTGCTTCCTGAGAGGGCAGCTTTGTCCCAAATTGCTGGAATTTTTGCAGCTGCCAGAAGTATTAGTTTGGTGCCCTCTCTGGTGCCCCTACAAGTTCTTGCAAAGTGGTCACACACATCAGGACCACCACCCAAGACTGTAGCTGAGATCTAGGCCAGTTAAAGCAAGAGCAGTTAACCTCTGAATGGTCCCTTGTCCCCCAAGCCCCCTACCATCTGCAGACCAAGAGCCCTGAAGCAGGAACTTGGAGGTGGCTGCATGGCCATCTACCACAGTGCCTCTGCTGCTTCTTGCTCTGGGGCCAGAGGCTGGACCACTCTCCTAGTCCTCCTTGTTTCCAACAGAGTTCCACCGACCTCTTACTTTGTCTTTGGCATTTATGGGTTGATATTTCTGGAAACCACCACAGCTGCCAGTGATCAACTCTCCAGAAGTCCACTCTGTCCACTGCTTGTTGGGCCTGCCCTGGGGCTAAAACCATGGACTCACATGGATCCAGGCTTGGGTCCCAGATCAGCTGCAATGGACCCTTCTTGTCTGCCTGCCGGTCTGCCTTCAATGGGAGATTTGTTTCTCTTTGTCACTTTATGGGTTTTGTAGCTCTAAAATTTGTTCAGAGTCATATTTTGTAGTTATTTGAGGTGGTTATAGAAGGAACTCATGAAGTTTTCCTGCTTCTATGCTGCCATTTTGGCTCCACCTCAGCTTCCCAGGACTTTTAAGAACTGCCACCTGGAGGTGCTGAGAACTGAGGAGGCATGACTGTGGCACCAGTATTTTGTCTGTCTGTTTTGCTTTTACTTTTTCAGAGTCATTTGTTGATAGAGGCCTCAGACCTTGTTGGGCCTAGATTGATTTCACAGGCAGAAGGTGAACTGAAGAGGATGGTGGCAACGTGCTTAAATTTTGTGGTATTTTTATTAAGCTTTGTCTTCCCAGGAACAGAAACTGCTGAGACCTTGTTTGGGTCAAGATGAAGAAAAGACCTCTCTTTGGATATTGAATGCTGTGATGATATAGTAACCTAGCTGTGACCTAGGGATGAATGGCTTTTGTGCTTTCCACTGCCTCTTTAGAGGGTGCTTGGTGGTGATGGATGGTATTGTAATTCAGTTTTGATCCATGGGTGGAAAACTTTTGACTTTTATACTTTGTGACTGACCAAATGAATGTATTTTGTTTACGATTGGAAACTAATCTCCTCTTTGAGAAAAGAGAAGACTTTGTGATTGTCCAAATGAATGTACTACCCAAGGGTGGAGTTATTTGACTTCCATACTTTGTGATTGAACTGAGAACTTACTAAATGACTGAGTTACTCTGTATTTTGATTTTCTTTTTCTGGGAATGTTTTGACTTATTTTGTTATTGAATATAAGGAGAGTTACTATGCTCATAATCAGAACCTCGAAGTTGCTTTTGCTTGGTGTTACACCCAGATAAATCTAAGCAAAACATAAAATTAAAAAAAGAAATATAGAATCAGAATAGAATTTAAGAGGAGGAAGATGTGATAGACTTCCAATGATATTTGAATGGGGAAAAAAGAAGCGTACATATTTCTTTTCTATTCATAACAGCCTCACAAAATTCTCAGAAATCAAAGAGAAAAACAAAAATATTATGCATATATTTTACCTACTAACAAAAAGGGTGGGTCTATGAATAGATCATAAAATCAACTAATAATTTCATCAAAAATAATGAGAATGAGAAAAAAAAATCAATTTTGTGGGGATACAACCAAAACTGTACATGTGGAGAAAATTATGTCTCTAAAGACTTTAATCAGAAAAAAAAGAGATAAAAAGCATATTAGTTAACTGGACTTACAACTAAATGCATTTTATAATAATTGATTTACAAACTCCCAATTAAATACCAAAATAAAAATTCTGAAAAACAAAAAGATTAACTAAACTGAAAGTAGTGGGAGATGTACTTTTATCTAACTTATATATTAGAGCAAAGAAAAAAGAAAACTAAATTGTTAATATCAGATATGTTTAAAATAAATGAATTAGCAAATGAAGAAGAAATAAAGTAAATTCAGAAACTATTGGACTCTACTCTATCCTAATTTAATTGGATGGATATTTACAAAAATAAATAAAATCCCAAAACTCATAGAACAACAGAATTCTTAATGCTGTCTTAGAAAAATAAATTTAATAAACCATGAATGAACTCATAAAGGAAAAAAAAAACCTGGGTTAGATAAATGTCAATAAAAATTTTATCAAACTTTAAAGGAGTAATTGACCCCAATATTAAATACACGATTTGAAAACCAGAAAAAGGAGTCCACCAAATTCTTTCAGTGTCACAAATGTGACCGTTTCTTGATACCTAAACCAGGGAGAGTCAAAACAGAGAAAGAAACTCATAGGCTACTATCACTATTAAGGAGCAGCTAGGTATATAAATGCTAAGCTTGAGAGAGTGCTAGACTGGAGTAAAGCTCATATTTGTGAGTTCAAATATTTACTAGTCATGTGACTCTGGACAAGTCACTTAATCCTATATGCTCAGTTTTCTTATTGGTAAAATGATCTAGAGGAGGAAATGACCAACCCCTTTTTATGGGAATCTGTAGATCTTCCCTTCCCCTAGGCCCTTTGACAGGCTCAAGTGACTCTGAGAACCTTCCTTGATTTGAAAATACACTCTGCCCCCTAATAGGCTGAATGTGGTCACATTGAGCCTGTGGCTGGAACCTTGTTTTTCAGGTATGCCCATGCCTTATTTGTGATTGGGCAGTGGATCCAGAGGATTGTGACATTCTCTGAATCAGGAGAAGGCTATATATACTTTGATATGAGTTTTTGCTTTGGGGCTCACTTTGGAAAGAGTAGTGTGATTTGGCGACATGAGACTCTGTTGAGCCCCCCACCTTTGAAAACCCTCTCTTTTTGAAGTTGGTGCTTCCCTCTCTGATAACTAACTACTATGAATGTAATGGTCAGACAGCTGGAAGCCCTGTCTGCTGATATGTTTCTTTGCTTGTAACTTCTGTTGGTATTCTCTGAAGTTCAGGGTGCTGAATTTTTCCCCTGAACTAGGTAAATGATATATGTTTAATTAAAGTAAGGTTGTTAACCCATTTTGAGTTGCTTTCCTTTAGAAAAGCAGATCTAAGAACCTGTGCTAGCAGCCATCCTGGGTGTGCTAGGGTGCTTGTTGCTACAGCCCTCCAATATCCTCGCCAAGGAAACGCCAAATGGGGTCATTAAGAGTCAGATATGACTGAACAACAACATCATTAATTATGAAAAAAATTAAATACAATTTTTGCACAGGTACAAAAGCTGTATGTCATATATATTATATGATATGACCAGACTGGATTGACACCAGGAATTTAAGACTAGGTTAATATTAGGAAAACTTGCTATACGTTTGGCTGTATTAATAAGGAGAACAACAAATCTCAAAATTATATCAATAAATGAACAAAAAAAGTATTAAAAAGTCATCCCTGAATTAAAAAAAACCCTCTAAAATGTATGTCATTGTTTGAATCTTTTTGTAATATGGTAAGAGGTGTACATCTAAAACCGAAAAGAGGCTTTATCTGGAGTAGGTATAACGAGTTTTTAAAAATATGATAGGTGTAAAGCACATTTGACATTTTCATGATTACTATTCAATCCAGTGCTTGAAATGCAAACTATAGAGATAAGAAAAGGATAAACATAGACACAATTATTGCTTTTTCTGGATGATATTTTGATTTATTTAGAGTATCCTACTGAGTCAACTAAAACACTTATTGAAATAATTAACCACTTCCCCAAAGTTGCAGAATGTTAAATAGAGCTACATAAATCATCAGCATTTCTGTATATACCCAAGAACCCAGCAGGAAGAGCTAGAAAGGGAAATTATATTTAAAATGGCTACAGAAAATCTAAATACTTAGGAACTTTAGGAAGACACACAGAGGAGCCAAATGAACAGAATTACAAAATGCATTAAAAAAATAAAGGCACATTTAATAATTGGATAAATATTAATTGCTCTAGACTATTGTCAATTTAATTAAAATGAGAATACTGTCTAAGCTAATGTACTCATTTAGTATCACAGCAGTCAAACTACCAAAGGATAACTTTTTTGGGCTAGAAAAAGAAATTTTTACAAAAGTCACCAAGAACAAAAGGGAGCTAATGGGAAAAAAAAAAGTGAGACATAAGGGTATAACAGTGTTAACTTTCCAAATGTATTACAAAGCAGTAATCTTCCAAATGCTTTGGTAATGTTTAAGGAATACAGTGGTTGATTAGTAGAACAGATTAGGTACCTACTACACAGAAGCATGAAAGGTTAATATTTCAAAAATCCAAAGATCCTAGCTATCAGGAAGATGTCACCATTTCCCCAAATCTGTTGGAATATCTGGAGAGCAGTAGGGTAGAAATAAGGAATAGACCAACATTTCATACTGTATATCAAAATAAGCTCAAAATAGGGACATGACATTGATCTATAAAATGGTGATCCTATTAAAAAATAAAGGAAAAAGGAAATAATTGCTTCTCATTTCATGGACAGGGAAAGAGTTTATTAGCAAATAAAATTAAGTATCAGACAATTTAAAGTGGACAATTTTGGTTATATAGAATTATATATATATTTTGTGTGTGTGCAAATGATTCCATTGTAGCTCTTTTTTTTTTTTGTGGTAGTAAAGAGTTGAAAACTAAGGGACTGCCAATCAATTGTGAATGGCTGAACATGTTAGGGTGATGGTTCCAGGGAAGTATGGGAAGAGTTGTGTGGATGTAATCAAAGTAAAGTGAGCAGAACCAGGAGAAGTGTTTATACAATAACAACAACTTCATAAAAACAAATAGGAAAGAGACAGTTCAGAAGTTTCATCTTGTTTGACTGTGTTTGTAACAAGAAATTTTGCTTCTCTTGCTTTCTCAATGAGGAGGGGGTAGTGAGAAGGGAGTAGGGAAAGTGATCTTTTTTTTTGTAAATAGTATTTAATTTTTTACAATTACACATAAAGATAGTTTTCAACATTCATTTTATAAGATTTTGAGTCCCAGATTTTTCTCCCTCCCTTCCCTCCCTCCTCCCCAAGAAAGAAGACAATCTGATATAGGTGATACATGTGCAAGCATGAAAGCATATTTCCACGTTAGTCATGCTGTGATAGAAGAAAGAAAAAGAAAAAAATATGCAAAAGCGAAAATAATTTTCCTTGGTCTGCTTTCAAACCCCATGGTTCTTTCTCTATACAGTTTGAGATGTTGGTCTATGCCTAGTTTCTGCCATACATTTTTCCAGTAGGGAAAGTGAGTTTTTATTTGAATTTTTTAAAAAATAAAATAAAGAAAGAACACATTGAAATACCCAGATGCAAATGCCTTATCAGTATCTAATGATATAGGACTGCGGTAAAATTAGGCTGGAAATATCAATGTGGGAGACACCTTCATCAATATGACCATCAATTTTGTCAAGCTGAGAGGGTCACCAAGTGAGATAGTGTAAAAAGAGGAAAGGAGAGGGTCAAGGACAAATAATTAAGATGCATTCATAACTAAGAGGCAAAGCATAGAATACCAACTGAAATACCTATGATATATGACTCTAAACAAATTTTAGAGCTCCAGATTCCACAAAACTGATGGAGTAACAAAGCTCTCTCTGAAGGCAGCTCAGCAGGTGGTCATTGCAGATCCCAGCCACATGCAGTTTCAGCCCCAGGGCATCCAAGAGAAGCCATGGCTGTAGCATTCAGGAAAGCAGATCACCAGCAGCTGTGGTGATTTCCAGAATCACCAACCCACAAAAGCCAAGGACAAAGGGAAAAGGTCAGTGGAACTCAGCTAAATTTGGGGGGTGGCATACTGCTGAACTGCTTCCAGACCTAGAAGCAGTCTGAAGCAGCGGCCCTGAAGCTGTCTCCACATGGCTGCTTCAGAAGCTCCTGGCCTGCAGATTGCAGGGCAGCCAAGCGGTCATTCATAGGCTAAGTGCTCTTGCCTTGAGCTTCCAGGATCAGATCATGGTCTTGGGTGGTGGTCCTGAGGTGAATTTTCAGTGAGCCAAAGATTGTGGGGTCTGCAAAAAATGGTGGCCTCCTAATAGTTCTGGCACCTGCAAAAACCCTAGTGATTTGGGACAGAGCTCTCCCCTCTGAAAGCAGAGTTTTACTACTGAGCCCAAAAGCCAAATAATTGAATGGCAACATGAGCAGGTAAATGAAGCAAAGCAAGCACAGCCATCCAACTTTAGATTCCTTTTTTTGGGGACAAAAAGACCAAAGCATGGAATGGGAGGAGAACAACATAGTCAGAATCCCACACCAAAAGCTTCCAAGAAAAATATGAACTGGATAGAGGCCATAGAGGGGCTTAAAAAGGATTTCAAAAGTCAAATAAGAGAAGTGGAGGAAAAACTTGCTGAGAAAAATGAGAATGATGCAAGAAAATCATGATAAGAGAGTCAACAACCTGACTGAAGAATATAACACCTTAAAAAATAGACTAACTCAAATGGCAAAGGAGGCTTAAAAAGCCAAAGAGAAGAAGAATGCCTTAAAGAGTTGAAATAGCCAGGTGGAAAAAAGAATCTCTAAAGCTCACTGAAGAGAACAATTCCTTCAGAATTAGAGTGGAGCAAATGGAAGCAAATGACTTTATAAGAAATCAAGACACTCTTAAACAGATCCAAACAAATGAAAAAATATAAGGCAATGTGAAATATCTCCTTGAAAAAAACAACTGACATGGAAAATAGATCCAGGAGAGACAATTTAAAAATTATTGGACTACCTGAAAGCCATGATCAATAAAAGAACTTAGAAAGCATCCTTCACGAAATCCTCAAGGAAAATTGCCCTGATATTTTAGAATCAGAGAGCAAAATAGAACTTGAAAGAATTCACTGACCACCTGTTGAAAAAGATCCCCAAAAGAAAACTTCTAGGAATGTTGTAGCCAGGTTCTGGAGTCCCCAGATCATGGAGAAAAACATTACAGGATGCCAAGAGGAAGCAATTTGAATACTGTGGAAACACAATTAGGATAACCCAGGATCTGGCAGCTTCTACATTGATGGATTGAAGGGCCTGGAGTATGATATTTCAGAGATCCAGGGACCTCGGATTAAAACCAAGAATCACCTACTCAGCAAAATTGAGTATAATGTTCCAGGGGAAAATATGATCATTCAGTGAGCTGGAGGACTTCCAAGCATTCTTGATGAAAAAACCAAAAACAGACTCATGATGGAGAGAAATGTCTGCATTCAGAGAAAGTATTAGAAAGAACTAGAAAGAACAGTTTGATTGCAGTTTGAAGCAAACTACCTGCTCTTGTTCTTTTTCTTGTTTGTTTTTGTTTCCTCTTTCCTGTTTTTCATTTCCTTGGTGACAACTCTTCTTTATAACCTGACTAATGTCTAATGTGTATGCATTTGCAGATCCTGTACCTGATTGCATGCTGCCATGGGTGGGGAAGCAGAAGGAGAGGGATAAAATTTGAAACTCAAGGGACTGTGGAACTGAATCTTGTTAACTAAAAGTAATCAAGCAAATAAATTAATAAAGAAAAATAAAAGAACACTGAAATGGGAAAAAACACTCTTTAAAATGAGTGAAAAGATATTATTAACTGAAAAAGAAATAACTGAAATTTTGGAGAAAACAGTTTCTGTTGAATTAAAAAGTTGGAATCTAGATTGGTTAATAGTCAGAAAAATGTGAGAGAGAAGTAAATGGAAGAAAACAAAATTTGATTTATCACTATGTGCCAAATACTTTTCTGTCTTGAAATATTTGATCCTTTGATTATAACAGCATCCATGGAAGGAGAGTGCTCTTATTAATCCCAATTTATAATTGAGGAAACTGAAATGGAGAGAAGTGAAGAGATTTGTGTAAGATCATGCATCTAGTATCTCTCATGGTGTTTGAACTCAGGTCTTCCTTACCCTAGTCTAGACACAATACTGCTCTCTATTGGACCTTCAGACAGTAGAACAGGCAACAAGTATAGATGACTTTTTCAAGGAGTTGAATTGAGGAAGAAGAGCCAGATAAGGAATAAAAGCACAGAGACAGAGGAAGCTTTCTCCCTTCCCTTTACACACACACACACACACACACACACACACACACACACATGCACACACACATACATGCACACATGCACACATGCACACATGCACACACACTCACTGCCAAATATATGTGGGAAGTAGGTATATTTTCAAGCAGCAGTTAAAAGAAAAATAAATATAAATAGATTGAATATTAAGGAAAGATGGGACAAAATGGTACCAATATGTTATAAAAGATGGGAAGGAATCACAGGAATGGTATCTGACCAGGGAATGGTCTTGGTTAGAAGGGCTTCATCTTCATAAAAGACTAGATCGAAGTATATGGTAGTGGGAGAGTGGCATCAAGGACTTATGAGATAAGGAGAGAAGAACTGATGGAGAAAATGGTCTTTATTTTCTTTGTAAGGTGAGAAGCTGAGTCCTCAATTGAGAGGTAGAGAGAGAGGGCGATGTGGGAGGGCTAGTAAAAAACAAACAAACAAACAAACATATAACTGCTACTGTCAGTGGTGGGATAGAGAAATTATTAGGAAGGAGTAAAAGGATTCCCCAGCTACAGTTAAGGTCCCACTGAGATTAGAAAACTCAAGATGGGGAGCGATGAGTTTGGTTCCATCTGGATCATGAGATGAGGCACCATTAATATATCAAGGCAACCTCATGGCCATTAGAAATACTGTTTCTAAATGTGTCTACATTGAGAAGAGAAGGTTTACCCTGTAATTTGGTTGGTTGCTACATGAACTAAGATACATTTTTATTTAAACAGGGTTTTCTGCCACAGAAGAAATAGCATGTGGGGAGACTAACAGTGTGTGGTTTCACTAAACAATCTCAACCTTCTTTGATGGAATTCTGCAAGCATTCCCCTTTGTCCCATGGAGAGCTGACACTGTTCCCTTTTGGATTTGCTTCAAGTAACTAAATTGAAGACATTCTTATCCCCCTATCCTCTCTAAAGGTTAGAAAGAACATATAAGCAGGCCAAGAGTAGATACTTTCAGGGTAATAGATACAAATGTACATAAATTCCAAGTAAGAACTTTGGGGAAAAAAATAGAGACTATCTCTGAAAATGTTTAAATACCATGACTTTCTCAAAATGCATTTAACTCACCTTGTTCCTTTCACGTCTCTTCCTGTCAGCTGCAGGCCATAGTGAAAAGTGGTTGATAGCTACTGTTGTAAACAGACTGGCACTTTCTCCTCCTGCCGTCATGAGTGAGTTATTCCAATCTGTGTCAGAGCATCTGGAAAATTTACCTTCACATGATTGGAATTCCATTTCAGTCTACCATGATCCATGGCCCTCAGCATATTTCTTCATGAACTAAAGTATCCATGCTGTTTGGCTCAGAAATTTCTATTCTCACAAAGTAAGTGTGGCTAAAGCCCTTCCAGGGAGGACATTAAAAGAATAAGTAAGAAAATAAGACTATGGTGTCATAAAGATCCGTTCCCAAAGAATACAATCATCCATGAGAGCAGGGAAGCTCCTACCTTACATACATATAAACATGCATATCATATACACATACACTATTAGGAGAGATGGACACACCAGGTATACCCATTGAAATATATGGAAGAAGGCCCCCCCCCCCTTAGAATTTCGTGCTTAATGGCATAAATATGACATTGAGTCATTTAGTCCATAAGAAATCCTGAAAATGGACAAAACAAAATTTGATGAATATGTTTGAAATTTGTTAATTGTCATTGAAACAAAAAAATCCACCCTAAAATATGAATGATATTTCCTGGAATCGATGTTGCTTACCTTCTTGCTTTATATACAAATTCCCTCTTTGCTTTGGAGTGGAAAAAAACCCAGCAAGTTAATCCTTTATATTCAACCCTTATTCTTCTCAGGAAGTTAATGTGTATCGACTGCTCTGGACTTTGACCCGGATATTGTGTTACAAACTTAATGTGTCCAAAGTTCTCTACCCCATCATTCATACCACCCAACTTCCTCATTTTGGTGAGGGAATCACCACCCTATCAATCAAGCAGTTTCCGAATCACAGATTCCTCTACTCATCACTGTTTTTCACCACCCCACCCAATTCTTTTCAATCTCATCTCCAGATATTTCTTTTTCGTCTATTTCTCCCCACTCACGCAACCTCTACCTTGGATCAGTCTCCCCTTCCTTCTAACCTGGACTCCTTCAATACACTCCTATTGGTCTCTCAAGTTCAGTGTCTTGCATCTTTTACAATTGCCAGAATTTTCTTCCTAAAGCAGACATGACTATCACAATAATCTTTCCAGGATCCTTAGTGACTCCCTACTTTGCTGGGAATAAAATCTAAACTGTTCAGCATAGCATTTAAATCTCGGCCAAATCTCAGCCCAGTCTACTTTCTAGACTATTTTTCTACTTGATTCTCTTTACACTTTCATTTCCAGTGAAACTGTCTTACTTTTGGGCCCCAGAACTTGGCATTTCACCTCTTCTGCACCATTGAGCAGACTTTTCTTATTCCTTTTATTCGATACCCATTTTTAAAAATACTATCTTCTTTTTTCCAATTATATGTAAAGACAATTTTCACCATTCATTTTTATAAGACTGAGTTCCAAATGTTTCCCCATTTCTCATTCCCCTTCCCTATCCCTGAGATGGTAAAGCAATCTTTTATAGGTTTTATGTGTGCAATAATGTGAAATACATATTCCCATTAGTCATATTGTGAAAGAAGAAACAATAAAATGAAAAAAATGAAAAAAAAATAAGGTGAAGAAGTCTACTTGGATCTACATTCAGACTCCATCAGATATTTCTGTGGACATGTATAGCATTTTCCAGCATGAATCTTTTGGAACTGTTTTGGATCATTGCATTGCTGATGAGAGCTGAGTCTATAATAGATGATCATCACACAATGTTGCTGTTACCGTGTACAACATTATCCCATATCTGCTTAATTCACTGAGTATCAGTTCATAAAAGTCTTTCAAGGTTTTTCTGAAGTCAACCTGCTCATCATTTCTTCTAGCACAGCGGTATTCCATCACAGCAATATACTACCACTTGTTCGGTCATTCACCAATTGATGGGCAACCCCTGAATACCCACTTTTAGGTCACATCCAGGAAGTCTTTCAAGGTTCAGCTCAGGTGTCACCTCTTGTTCAAATTTTTCATGCTCTCTCTGGTCTTCCATATCTTCATTCCACCCAAATTATCTTTACTTTCTGATCTCTGCAATCAGGATCACGGCTCTACAGATTGAGAACTAGAAAGAATCTTACAAGACACCTCCTCAATCCCCTCCATTGTGTTCTCCAGAATCATGAAAGGTTTGTGAAGGTAGAAAGAGGTTTTTGCCTTGTTATTTATTTGGTTTGGTTTTAATTTTCTCCCCAAAGTTCAGTATAGTGTTTTGTCCAGAGTTGATACTTAAGAGTAATCCTTTTGAAATTAATTCAGCTTAGGACATTGTGAAAACTCACCTTCATGTTTTCATTTGATTAGCAGCAAAAGATCCGTGGAGTCCAAGATGGCTCTTCTACCAACTTGGCATTACCACCTTTAGCACCTAGCCATTAGATCAATCAGACAACAAAAGCAATCCTGGTAACTGACTTTGGAACATCATTAAAAATCTATGTAAGTAGTACTGTAGCCCCTTTTTTCTTGAATATATAAACACGGATGAGGGTACCACATCAGCTGGTTGGTACCATGGCCTTTCACAGTATAAGACATTAGGTAAGTTTGGGGGGGAGGAGAGTGTTTGAATGATTGGTCTGAGTACTGCAATGCTAAGTATGAAGGGCCTGGGATAGGAATCCAAGTGGTGTTAGATAACTACAGTGAGAAAGATTTGGAGAAAGAGGAAGAAATAACGGTATAAACTTTTCTTCATTTGGTTGTTTCAACCTGGCAAAAAAGAATAGTGGAATCTTGCATGCTGAGGGAATTTTAAATTATGGACCCTCACTTCTTGGTCTCCCTGAGATGGAAATGTTTACTCTTTCAGTATTGTAGAGTAAATTGGAACCAGTGTGTGAATGTGTGCGTGAGAAAGAGCCACAGAAAGACAGAGAGATATAGATAGAGAGACAGACACAGAGATAGAGTTTTGTATTTTGGACAAAAAAAAGTATATTTTAAGCGCTACTTTGCTTAATTTAAGGGCCTAGCAAATTTCCCTTGATTATATTAACTATGATGCAGTATTGTGGTTTCACAATTATCCTCTTGTCCCATCATAAAGTTTCTCCACATTGGATCTATTGGGTCATGAGAGGAGTCTCATTCACTCAATATAAGTTACCTTAATGCCTCTGTGATCTAGGTTTCATCTGACTTTAAGTCCTATCTAGGTGGTCAAGGCACACTGTCTTTTGAATGTATCATAGCCCAGACCATGTCATTAATGGACAAGACAACAAATAGATACTTTCCATTCCCAAAAGTGAAGTCACTTCTGACTGAGAGTCCAGCAATGTGGAACAGTGGTTGATAGGAAAGAGGAAAAGCCTGATTATGCTTTTAAAAATTGGTAACCAGGAAATGATGGCTGGGTTTGATTCTTCTGAGTATTATTAATGAAACAGACATTACAAAGAAACTCAATGAGGAATACCATTCTCTTGGGAAATTTTAGATGGAAAAAATGAGCCAATTAAATGGTTCATTCAAAAAAATACATTTCTGTCTATTTGTGTTATATGACAAAAACATGGGACTAAAACAGGAGGTTGTGGGCTGAAATAGTTGATGTTTAAAACAAAAGGCCCCCAAATCTGGAGTTTTATTAGCCCATAATAATTCTCAGGTTATGAAACAATGAAATAACTTATTAGTAGAATGTGGCTTCAAAGAATATTCCAGGTATGTTGAGGCAACTGAGGGTCATTTTCGTATTGTGGAACAAGCTTTGATTATTGACTTTATTCAAGTATTCAATGCATCTATGTTAAACATTTCCTTTGGAAAATTTGGAGAGAACTGGTTAATTAACAATACAAATAAACAGACAAACATTCTTCAATGCCAGACAGAAAGAAGAGTTCATGTCAATAAATCGATGAATATTATTAAATTATGACTATTCGCCAAGCAGGGTGCTCATCACTAGTTGTACAAAAACAAAAGGCAGAAGACAGTCTCTGCCCTCAAACCTTATCATCCAAGGGGAGAGACAACAAACTAACAAATGCACACAGAGCAATCTGCATGCACAATAAGTAAGAAATACTCACTGGAGGAAAGGCATTAGAAGTAAGAGGGGTTGGTGACAACTTCCAGCAAAAGACAGGATTTTAGTTGGGACTTAAAGGAAGACAGGGAGCTAAGAGAGGAAGAGGGAAAGCATTCCAGGGGAAAATGCTCAGAGCTCAGAGATGGAATATGTTGTTCACAGAGCAGCCAGGAGGCGGGTGTCACTGAATGGATGAATATGTATCAGAACAACATCTAAGAAAACTGGAAGGGTTTGAGGGCGAGAGCTCAGAAGGGCTCTAAATGTCAAACAGATCATCTTCTATTTGATTCTAGAAGCTATAGGGAGTCAGTTGAAGTATATTGAGTAGGGGGCTTGGATGATTGGACTTTCACTTTATGAAACTCACTTTTGTAGCTGAATGGAGGATGGATTGGAGTATTGAGAGATTCGAGGCAGGTATGCTCAGCAGCATGACAGTCACAGAGTGAGGTGATGAGGGCCTGTGCCAGAATGGTAGCAGTGTCAGAAAAAGGAGAGGACTTTTTCAAGAGATGCTGTAAAGATGGAACCAAAAGTCCCCAACAACACATTAGGTAGGGGAGTGGAGCCTAAGGGATGGTGGAATGGTGTTCCCCACTACAATAAAAGGGAATGTCAAAGAGGGGAAAGATAATCAGTTTGGTTTTGTACATTCTTAGTTTAAGATGTTTACTTGGTATCCAGTTTGAGATGTCCAAAAGACAATTGGAGATGTGATATTGGAGGTCAGCAGAGAGGTTGGTTCTGGATACATTGATCTGAGAATCATCAGCATAGAGGTGGTAAATCAATCCATAGAATCTAATCAGATTACTAAGTGAAATACTATAAAGGAAGAAGAGAAGACGCAGGACAAAACTCCAAGGGACACTTGTGATTACAAGATGTGATCTGGAAAAGGATCCAGCAAAAGGAACAGAGGAGGAGTGGTTATTATATAGATAGGAGGAGAAAGGAGAGAAAGGGATCCTGAAAACCTAGAAAGAAGAGAGGATCAATGAGGAGAAAATGATCAAAAGAATCAAAAGCTGCAGAGAGGTGTAGGAGGATGAAGATTGAGAAAAGGAAATTGGATGTGGTAACTAAGACATCATTAGGAGATTTGGAGAGATTAGTTTCAGTGGAATGATAAGGGTGGAATCCATCTTAGAAGGTGCTAAGAAAAGAGTGAACAAAGAGAAAGTGGAGACACTTGTAGATGCCCTTTTAGAGGAGTTTAGCTACAAATGGTAGAATGACAGTGAGAACGGAAGGTCAAGTGAGAGGGTTTTACTTTTGTTTTTGTTTATGGAGATCTCCAGTGCAGCAGCTGAGGAATTTTTTCATTATATTATCTACAATTTTTATTATAATTTGGATAAATTGATATATATTGCATTCTCATGAAATGTTCTTCCTCCTCCAATTATTTATTTTTAGTTTTCAACATTCATTTCCACAAGATTTTGAGTTACAATTTTTTCTTCTCATCTTTCCCCTATGCCCCCAACCCAAATATCTAGCCTAATGAATACACCTTTCCCCAATCTTTTCTCTCTTGTATCTTCCCCCATCGCCCATCACCCCTAACGCAAGATGGATCTCTATACTCCGGTGCCTGTGTACCTTATTTCCCAATTGCATTAAAAAAAAACAACAACAATTTTTTAATATATACATTTGTTTTTAAAACTTTGAATTTCAGATTTTTTCCCATCTTCCCTCCTCACCCACCCCCACTGAGAAGATAAGCAATTCAATATAGGTTATGCATGTGTAGATATGCAACACATTTCCAGAGTAGGTATATTGTGAAAGATTAACTATATTTACCTCCATCCTATCCTGCCCCTCACTTATTCTATTTTCTCCTTTGACCCTGTACCTTTTCAAAAGTGTTTGCTTGTAACAACCCTCTACACCAATCTGCTCTCCCTTCAATCATCCCCTTCTTATCCCCTTCCCCACTATTTTCCTGTAGGATAAGATACCCAATTGAGTGTGTATGTTATCCCCTCCTTAAGCCAAATTTAATGATAGTAAGGTTGTCCCATTCCCTTTTACCTTCCTGCTCTACCTCTCCATTGCAGCAGTTTTCTCTTGCCTCTGTTATTTGACATAATTTACCCTAATCTATCTCTCCCTTTTTCCTTCTCAGCATATGTTCCTCTCTTACCTCTTAATTTTATTTTTTAGATATAATCCCTTCATACGCAACTTATCCCGTGTATAATGGTAATAGAATTTGGAGATGCCCCTATATTAGCTTGGTTTATGGGTTGAGTGTTAAAACCCAGAGCTTGTGAATCCCACTTGTGGGATAGACTTGTTGATGTGAAGAGAAAGGGCTGAACTGGGAGGAGTCATGAATTTGGAGAAAGGCCCAAGCCCAGAGAAGGCCCAAGAGGAGAAGGCCAGATTTGCTGAGATAGGACTACTGAGGTCCAGTTCGAGCTGCCCTGGACTTTTGAGGACTGCCACCTGGAGCTGCTGAGAACTGAGGAGGTATGGCTGTGATGCCAGTATTTTGTTAGTCTGTTTTGATGTTGTTTTGCCAGATTCACCTGCTGGTGAAGGACAGTGCTGCTGTTGTAGAGGTCCTGGAACCTTGCTGTTGGTTCAGAATCCCTGAAGGAGGATTTTCTCATTTTATGTTTACAGAAATCCTGGAAGGGGGCCTTGCTGATGTTTTCAGGGGTTCTGGGACTGTTCTGCAGGCAAAGAGTGACTTGAAGAGGATAATGGTAATGTGTATTGTGGCTGTATTGAGCCTTATCTCCCCAGGAACAAGGATTACTGAGTACAGGCCCCATGTCAGGATGAAGACAGGACCTCTCATTGGGTATTGAATGCTGTGATGATATCTTAACCTTGTGGTAGCTTAAGGGTGGATGGCCTTTTGTGCTCTCCTGCCCCTTTTGAGAAAGTGCTTGGTGTTAATGGATGGTATTGTAATTCATTTGTGATCCAGGGATTGGAAACCTTTGACTTTTTTGTGCTCTGTGATTAACCAAATGAATGTACTCTGGTTATGACTAGAAACTAATCTCCATTTGAGAAAAGACCAAATGAATGTACTGCCCAGGAGTGGGCTACTTTGACTAATGTACTGGCCAGGGGTGGGACACCTGGACCTTGGTGCTTTGCAATTGAATTGAGAACTTGCTAAATTAATGAGTTACACTATATTTTGATTTTCTCTGTTCTGTGAATAAATGGAGTTTGCTATACTGGTAATCTGAACCTTGGAAGTTGCCTTTGCTTGGCATTACACCTTGCATCTTGCCATCTGTCTATTTATACATGTACCTACATATGCACACTTTCACACACACACACACACACA